>VWYK01029025.1:140550-150579 GCA_013399775.1 Semnornis frantzii | reverse complement strand
AATGGGTTTGAAGTGGCAGAGGGGAGATTGAAAGTGGATGTTAGGAGGAAGTTGTTTGCAGTGAGGGTGGTGAGACACTGGCACAGGTTGCCCAGGGAGGTTGTGGCTGCTCCCTCCCTGGAGGTGTTCAAGGCCAGGTTGGAGGAGGCCTTGAGTGACCTGTGCTAGTGGGAGGTGTCCCTGCCTATGGCAGGGGGTTGGAACTGGATGAGCTTTGAGGCCCTTCCAACCTAAACCATTCTATGATTCTATGATCTGCCTCAAGAACAAGACCCATTCCTGGGCAGCTCCTCTGCTCTTACAGAGCCTGCCTCTGCCCTGAGCTGGGCTCAGCAGTGCAGCAGAGAGCTCAGCACTGGAACACAACCAGGCTGTGAAACAGCAGAGAGCCTCATGCCACAGCCTGCTCCATCCTCAGCCTGCTCACCCCACACAGCCCCTCATCAGCTGGCACCCAGCAGGCTCACCTGTGGTCAGGGGAGAGGCCCATGCCAATGATGTGGCCGTGGATGTCGATGACATGATCCAGGGAGTCAAAGAACTCGTCGGAGCGCCGCTCCTCCCCCAGCACCGGCCCTGCCGTCGTCATCTGGTGGGGCAGGATCCTTTTAATCCCTTGGGGGCAGAAAGCACAATCAGGTGGCTCTGCAGGCTGCCAGTGGGGCTGGTGGCAGGGCCCAGGCTCCGAGGGGCTTCCTTAGTGCTGCTGAGGAAGATCTGGCTCACCTAAAGCCGAGGACTGGGACAGGGTTGTTGTCCCTGCCAAGCTCCTTTAGGCTCTGGGCTGGTGCTTTTGGCCAGGACACTGCCCTTAAGTGATGTGCTGGCACAGCCAACCCCAGCCAGGGAGATGCCCAGTGCCCAGCTGCCAGCCTGGCTGGCATGGCCACACCTCAGCCCAGCCCATGCTCTGCAGCACCAAGCAGCTGCACTGCCCCAGGGGACACCCTGGCTGCAGGAAGGTTTTTCTTCTCAGGCTGGGCCCACCTGCAGCAGTGCCCAGCCTGGCAGAGGCATTGGCTGCAGCTGGGCATTCCCCTGCCACAGTCACAGGTAGGTGGGGGTCAGCCCCAGAGAGCTCCACAAACAGGAGTTCAGTCTCAGACTGGGCTCAAGAGACTTGCATCTTCTCATTTTCCCAAGGGACACACAGGCTACAGGTCAAACCCTGTGCCCTTCCAACCCCAGGCAGAGGTCTCAGACAGAAACCATCCACAACAGCTTCCTGGAGGGCTCCTGGGAACCCCAGCAGCTCTCAGCCACAAATGGCCTTAACCCTCAGCAGGTCCAAGAGCAGCTGGAAGATGGCACAGCTCATCCCCACCACAGCCCAGCTCATCAACCCTCTAAGGGAGTCACTGCAGAGCCAGGCAGGGCTGACACCACTCATGGCCCCCAACTCCAGGGCCCTTCACAGCAGCTGAGTCTGGGCAGCCCAGGACCCTCACTCCCCAGCCAGCTGACACTGCTCAGAACATTGCAGTGCTGAGCTCTCAGTGCTGTGGCCACCACATACAGCCATCAGGAAGCTGCTCTGCCCAGACTCGAGCCTGCCAGCAGCACCAGCAGACAGGAGCTGAGAGGATGCTCCTGCAGAAGCACCTCAGTGAGGCAGAGCTGGTGCCCAGGAGCCTGCCAAGGGTGAGCACAGCCAGCTCTCCAAGCACCCTGGGGGCAGGCAGCAGAGGCCCCAAGGCCAGTGTGACACAAAGCAGGGGGCAAACAGCAGCCGGTGCAGTGACTCAGGGCTGGGAGGAGCCGAGGCAGAGCTGCTGCCGGCGCTGGCCACGGGCCAGGGAGTCCCTGGAGATCAAAGGCACCAAAGCCCAGGGCCCTGGGAGGCTGCCCCAGCCCTGGGTGGAGTCGAGAGGCAGAGCTGCCCCTGCCCCACGCTTTACCTTCACCTGCTCCAATCCCCAGCCTGTGAGGCAGCACTTGCAGAGCCTGGCAGAGCAGATGGAGCTGATGGCAAGGCTGAGTGGGCACAGCACCTGTCACCTTGGCCAGGAGGCAGGCCAAGGCCCACCTCTGCAGCCCCAGATGTGCACAGCAGCATGCAACAGAGCTGCACTCAGTCCAGGGACTGCAGCTTTGGAAGTTGCCTTTCCCCCTCTCCTGGGCTGTACTGGTGGCAGACTAAGTAACAGGAAGGTCAGAAGAACCTGCAGCTGGAGAACAAGGCTGCAGCTGTGCAAGCAGCAAAGAGAATTGACCCAGCCTGGCAGCAGCTCCTCTGACCTCCCCACAGCTACAGGACAATGGGTGACCACACAGCATGTGGTGGGACTCCACCTGCCAGAGCTGAGGGTCACTGTGCAAGTGAGACACACACCAAGCCCAGGCTGTTCAGGCAGCCCTCCTCTCACACCCTCTGCACCCCTAAGGAGACAGGGTCACTGTGCAAGTGAAGACACACACCAACTCCAGGCTGCTTAGGCCAGCCCTGCTCTCACACCCTCTGCACCCCTCAGGAGACAGGGTCACTGTGCAAGTGAGACACACACCAAGCCCAGGCTGCTCAGGGCAGCCCTGCTCTCACACCCTCTGCACCCCTCAGGAGACAACTGAAGCCCTTCCACACATCACCATCAGGGCAACCACCACCCTTTACACCCACCCACTGCTGCACAACTCCTGGCTGATGTCCTGAACTCAGAAGCTCCTTCTTGACCTTCTGCTCAGCCCTCACCAACTTCTGTCTGGCCACATGTCAAACCTGGTAGCAATAAACTCTCAACTTGTAGGGTGGGACCTCCTTCAGTGACTGGAGGCATCTCAACAGCCTCCTGGACCAAACGACCTCAGCAGAACTGCAGCTGGCTCCCCACAAACAGGCAGCAGACACAGCAGGGCTTTTCCAGATCCAGTACAGAGCTGGGCTGCAGCCCATCCCCGGGAGCCAGAGCACCCTGGGCTCAGCCCCCAGCTTACCAATCTGATGTGGGGAGTAGGTGAGGCATCCTGTGGTGAAGATCAGGTACTTTGCCTTGCTGCTGCTGTCAGTGGGGAGCAGTCCAAGCTCTGGAGGCTTTGTCCTGCTGCGCACGAAGAGCTCAGCCACTTTGGTCTCCAGCTCTGTCTCGCTCAGCTCTGGCCTCACACCCTCCAGGAGGTCATCAAAGAGCTGCTGCAGCCCAGCCCCTGCTGCCACAGCCCTGGCACCTGCTTCCTGCGCTGCCAGCTCCGAGGTCTGCTTGGGTTTGGCCTCCTCTTCCTCGCTGTCGCTGCCAAGGTCAAAGACAGGGCAGGTGGAGGAGGCTGCCAGCTGCTCCTCGTAGTCCAGCAGCAGGTCTGGGCAGTCGTAGCGGCTGCAGTCGGCCACCATGACAGTGCGGATGGTGCTGGCGTTCAGGTTCTGGATCTTGAAGAGCCTTTTCACCACGTTCACATTCTCAGACTCGATGCCCTGCAAGCAGAGGGGAGATGTCAGCAGCAACCACTGCACTGCAGGGGCACTCCTGGAGCTGCCTGCCCAGGCTGGGAGGGACACCGGCCACAGCCCAAGCGCCCTCTGCATTGGTGCGGAGCGGTGACCATGAGAAGCTGCTCCAGCAGCTCCAGCAGCTGCCCAGCTCTGCTGCACTCCTCCCTCCTGGAGCTGGGCATGCCAGGGAGCTCCTGAAGGCAGACACCAGCAGAGCTGGGAGCACAGAGGCTGGGCAGCCTTGCTGCCACCCCCTGCCCTAGAGCAGGAGCTTAGTCCTGCTCAGTGCTTTAAGAGAATTGCAGGAGCAGGCCACATGCAGGTGCAGTGAGCATCAAGTCCGAGCAGCAGAGGAGGAGGAAGACAATTCTACACTGAAGGTGGTGGAACACTGGCCCAGGCTGCCCAGAGAAGTGGCAGAAGTCAGTCTCTGGAAATACTCCAGGTCAGGTTGGACAGGCCTTGTAAGCTACCTGCTCCAGCTGAAGATATCCCTGCTCACTGCAGGAGGTTGGACAAGAGGAACTCTAAATGTTCCTTCCAACCCAGAACACTGTGACCTCCATGCCCCTGGAGCTTGCCTGTGCCCCTCAGCAGGACCAGCCTGGTCCCAGCCACCAGCAGCAGTCCTCTTCCCACCTGACTGCTCTGGCAGTCTGTGGATGCACTTCGAACCTTCCCACCAAAGCAGGCACGATCCTCCCTCACCTCTGGGAGACAAGAGAGTTAATACTGCAGTGTCAGCACCACAGAATTGCAGCTATGGGAAGGGTCACACAGAGACCAGCAACACTTTCTCATCAGGATGTGACACTAAGACATGGAGGTAAGACCTGGCAGAGGAACATGGCTGAGCAGCACAAGGCCCAGGGAACAAAGAAGCAGCAAGCAAGCAGGCTAGGGACAGCACACACTGACCACCAGGCCTCCTCACAGCATCAGAGACAGGCTCTGGCCCACCACAGTGGCAACAAGGAAAGGCTGAACTCAACCTCTCAACTGTCTCCAGTTCCCAGGAACAAGGCACCAAGCTGCCAAGCTGGAGAGCTGCCATTTCTTGGGTACAGGCCAGGCTGCAGCTGTCCTAGGCCCAGCTTCACACTACCAAGGACCTCAGCAATCCTGCTGTGGTGCCACCACTCTCATGTTGAGCAACACATGCCCAGGGCACTGCACTCAATCCTCATCTCCAATGAAAGGAGTGAGAGTTAATAGGATGAGGGTAGGGTGGGAACACTACAATGGGTACCACACCACAGAGAAACCTCACACAAGGGTTGCCTCCAGCTCAAGATCCTGAGGGCAAGTCAGAGGAGACAAACAAGGAGGACAGGTGGATTGGGCCACTCTTCCCCACAGCCCTTCCTCCCCCAGGAGGCAGCAGGAAGCTGCCCTGCCTGTGGAGCTGGAGCACAGACACCTCACCTGGAAAGCATTGTTGAGCCAGAGCACAGAGCAGGAGGTGATGCGCCCGATCCGGTGCAGGTTGCCAGAGATCAAGTTGGTTTCATTCAGCCAGCAGCCAAAGACATCATAGGGCTTGTTCCTCACCCTGGACAGCAGTGTGAAGTTCTCTGCAGGGAAGGGGAAAGGTGAGCATGAGCCTGGCAAGGGGCCTGGAGAAGCCATGGCAGAAGCCACAGCAGGTGGGTTCAGGGCTCCACAAGAGGGGCACTGATGTGGCACCTCCAGTGCACATTCAGCAGATGCTGCCCAGGCACTGCTCACCCTCCAACCACTGCTGTGAGGATTGGTTTTGTGGTAGAGATATGTGGGGAGAGCACACACAAGGGAAACCAAAGCAAAAGAGCAGCCAGACAAAGCCAGATCAGAGAGCAATCACCTGCCAGCCCCAATGAGCCCAGGCCAGGCAGCTACCCCGAGGATAAGGCCAACACATACAGAACTCCCCTGCCACTGATGCTGTGCTTGGGGCCTTGCCCATCTGGGCACCAAGCAGCAGCCCCCAACAGCTGGCAGAGGGATTGTGGCATAGAGACCCAAAGAGATGGCAGTGGGGATCAGCAAGTCCCACAAAACTGCAGTGGAGGAGGTGAAGAAGGTCCAGATCAATGCATGTCAGAAAACTGCAGGGGAGCTCAGGGTGGGCTGAGCACCACCCAGGTCAGAATGGTGGTTTCAAGACTGCAGGTAACATGGAGAGCTCCTGCCTTGCCCAGGCTGGCACTCAGAACAGAAGCTAAGTGGCAATACAGGCCACACTGCCTTTGGGTGCTGGTGTGAGGACCTGAGCAGAGTTAAGGCTACCTGGAAGGTTCCCCTGATGGAACTGCAGTTGGGATCCCCTCGCACAGGGGGCAGGAGGCTGGACAAGCACAGGCCAAGGCACCACACAGCAGAAGAGGAAGGGAGCCCAGCACCCACTGCTCCACACCTGCCAGAGGCCCCAGTGCCAGCGGGGGCAGCACTCACCCATGCTGATGACAGCAATCTCTCCCGAGGAGGAGTTGTGAGGCCCCACGAACACACCAGACACCAGGAGCAGGGAGTCGTCGGAGTTGAACTGGGAGAACTGGGTGTAGCTCCAGTTGTAGGGCCTCATGTTGGAGCTGTGCTGCAGGGAGATGTCCAACTCATTGCTCCAGATCTACAGATGGACACAGTCAAAAGCTGCTGAGAAGCCCAGGAGTGGTTCACTTATCTCTCCTGCCAGCACTCACTAGGACAAGAAACAAGCAGTGCCAAGGACCCTCCTGAAGTGCCTCATCCCAATTTCCCCCTCAGTTTGCCACCAGCTCTGGAAGCAGCTGAGTGCCAGCTCACTGCCTTGCTGAGGACAAAGGAGCCTCAGGACTGGACCCTGCTCCAGCACAACTGAGTGCAGGGCTGCTGCTGCACCAGCTGTGAAGGTGTTCGGGCAGTGAGTGGCACTGTCACAGCTGGACTTGTCAGTGTGTTCAGAGAGATTTCTCCCAGGACAGCCACTCATGGAAGACACCTTTTGCACTGGATCACTGTCTGCACACCCTCTCTCAGAGCCATGGCACCACAGGGGACTGAGCTGCACCTAGAAAGCAATCAGAGCCAGGTGGCAACCTCGGGCACCTTCACCAGGGCTGGAATCCACAGCCCTCGAGGCTACATCTGCAAAGGTCATTCATTAGTCCTGTGGCTTTGAGGACAGCTCAGCATCATTCTGGGAGTCTGTGACTCCAAGGGCAACAAAGCTGGTGAAGGCTCTAGAGAACCTTCCTGGTCCTGGGAGAAGCAGATGAGAGACCTTTCAGCCTGGAGAAAAAGAGAGAACCTCTCACTCTCTACAACAACCTGAGAGGAGGTTGAAGCAAGGGAGGGTCAGTCTGCTCTGCCAAGTAACAGGTGACAGGAAAAGGGGAAACAACATCAGACTGCACCAGGAGAGGTTTAAGTTGGGTATCAGAAAATAAGAAATCTCTTCAGAGAAAGAGTTGTGAAGAAGTGGAACAGGCTGCCAAGTCAAGTGCTTGAGACATTTAGCTGTGACCCAGCAGTGCTGGGCTAATGCTTGGACTTGTGCATCTTACAGGTCTCCTCCAACCAGAAGGATTCTATGATCCACAGGAACCAGCCTGAGTCCAGCACACCAGGTCAAACCTCTCCTCTCCACAAAGGCTGCTCTCTTGCCTAAGCACCACTAGCTCAAAGCCAGGAGGGCTGTGCCAGCTGGCTGCCACTTTACCTTGACAGTGCAGTCTTTAGAGCACGATGCAAACAAGGAGCCAGAGTGGGAGAAGCTGAGGTGCAGAACTTGGTCATTGTGCTCCCTCAGGGCCTGCACTTCCACGCAGGGGATGGTGTCATAGAGCCTCTGGAACTCATCATACCAGGAGACAGCAGCTGCAGTGCAAGGACACAGGACAGGAGCATAAGTGGAGGGAAGCCACTGAGCTAAACTGAGTGTGGCAGCTGCAGAATCAGCCAGGAGCAGTCCTGCCTCCTGCCAGCAACAGCAGGAGCTCTGCAGAGGACACCATCCCTGAGCTAGCAAGCCTCAACACTCTCCTCAGTGGCTTCCCCACTCCCACACACAAACCTCCTTTTCTTCCAGTAAACACACAGCTCCACACCACCTTCTGAGCCAGCAGAGCCACAGTAAGAGATACCCAGGGCACAGCTGCCAGCTCACTGCCTTGCTGAGGACAAAGGAGCCTCAGGACTGCACCCTGCTCCAGCACAACACAAACACATCAGCCACGTGAGGAGAGAGACCTGCTCCACAGGGCACCAGGCTCCACTCTGGATATCTTTATCTTGTCTAACACAGAACTAAGAAGGTTCCAGAAAGATATGAGACCAGGAAAAGCCATCTCCATGAGATAAGAGATTAGAGAAAACGAGAGGAGCTGGCTGCAGCATGCCAGGCCTGCAGTGGAGCCTGGAGCACATGCTCAGGAGTCACTGCAAAAGCCAAACAGAGACACATGGAGAGGGTTTTTAACACAGTGCCTGGTAAGGCAGCTGCAGAGTTTGTGCAGCAGCAAATCCCAAGGCAGCAAAGAGGATTAGACATGCATATGGATGAGGGCCAACTGCCCAGTTACACTGAACAGGACTAAAGAGAAACCTCTTCAGAGCTCACTGCAGGCAGAGAGCAGCTTGCACCAGGACATCCCACACTACCCCTCACTGGACTGGGTGCTTCATCCCTCTCTGAAGCTCCTAGTCCCAGCCCATCCAGCTGGGAAGCAGCCTGGACAGATGCCATCAAGCTAAGCAACACCAACATTTCCTCTGCCAAGACCCACTGGATACTATTCTCCAAAGCTCAGAGCTGCCCAGGGCAGGCAGATTTCCCCAAACTCCTGCTTCAGCCCCCCCCCAACCCTGCTGCCTCTGGGAGTGACCTCACAGCTCCAGCAACACAGCCTGGAAGGTGCTCAAATACATTACTGAGTTACACCAACTCCTCAGCCCAGGTAGTGCTAAGTACACAGCTGGCAGCTTACTGACTGCAGGAGGGTGGAAGTGTAGGAGCCTGGTCAGAGAGCCTCAGATAAAGGTAATGTCCTCAACCTCAAGGAGCTCCAGGGTCTGAACAAGTGAAGTCACACAGCCTGAGTTGTCCCATCCACACCTCCTCTCTTCTCAGAGCCCTCCTGCACTGGGAGATCACTGCACAGGCTCCAGCTGCTTGATGTTCTTGATGCACTGCTTGATGCAGTGTTTCCTTCTGATCTTCCGAGCCAACAACTCAAGATCAAGAAGCCAGCTCCTTCCACTATGGCCACTGGTGAGAGCTACACACACACCCATCCTACATAGACAGAGTACAGCACTCCTGGAGCTCTGCAGCATACTGGGAACGGGATTTTCAGTCTCCAAGAGAGACCCTCCTTGGCAAAGGGCCTCCTGTCAGCAGCTGCCCAAGGCCTGTCTCAACTGGTGGGACACCATTGGATTACCCTTCCAGACCACGCCAAACTGCTTCCAGCACTCAGCAAGGAACTGCTGCCCCTGAGACTGCCAACAGCTCTGGGCAGGGAAGGCCCAGCCAGGCTCAATCAACACTGACTGTCACTGGGTCCTGCTGCAAGCCAGGGCTGAGATCAGGTCTGACCTGCCCTCACAAAGTGGGTCAGGAGCTGCCTCAGCACTTGCCCACTGTGCAATTAAAGGGCTGCACACCCACCAGCCGCACACCTTCTGCTGCCACAGCCAGCCCACAGCTGCTGCTGCTTATGGAAATGCTCTCATAGCTAATGTGCATTTGCAGCTCTTCCTAATGCAGATGAGAAAGGGACAGAGCCTGAAGCAGGGGCTTGCTGTGAGGTCCTGATCAGGAAGAGCCAGCAGTGATTATCATAGAATCCACCTGGGCTCTGATGGAGCAGCCTGCTGTGACTCACTGCGTCTCCTCGGGAGCTCCCTCGGCAGCACCCAGACAAGCTGTGCTGCAGCTACCGAAGAGCACCTGCACGAGAAAGCCCACCATGCCGGGAAAGAACGGGAAAGCTGAGGCACTTTCAACCATTTGACAGATCTGGGCAGTTTCCGAGCCCTTCACAGGCACATCACCGTCTAAGCTTGTAGACCGCTAACTTGATAGGGTTTAGAAACTCCAGCACTCTCGACACCAGGGGACAGTGGGTTGAGCGGCAGAGAGTGAGAGAATTTTTACTTCCAGGCTCAAAATAGGGAGGCTTCGAGTGTCGTCACCCGGGAACAACCTCCCAGGGCCGCCGGAGGCCCCCGCGCTGAGTAGCCCCCGGCCCAGCAAGACTGCCCTGCCTGCTCGGCCGGTTGGCGGAGGCCGCCAGCCCCATGGGCAGCCGCGCCAGCCCCGTCCCCCCCGCGCCAGCGCACCTGGGTGCCGGGGCACCTCCCGGGAGATGCGGTAGTAGCGGTAGAAGAGCTCCTTCCAGAGGAACTCGTCGCGGGCCACGGCGTGCCACTGCTGGCACCCCAGCCCCACCGAGAGCACGTCTACGTGGTCCAGGTAAAGGAAGATTTCGTAGAGGACGCTGTCGGGGAGGAGGGGGCCGCTGCCCGCGTCCATCGTGTCATTCTGCCGCCGCGCCTGGAACCAGACAGGGGGTCAGGCCCGGTCCGGTCGCACAGAGCTCCGCGCCAAGGGGTCGTCCTCGCCGACCCGCCACGGGTGCCCG
>VWYK01029025.1:107471-130444 GCA_013399775.1 Semnornis frantzii | reverse complement strand
TCCTTTGGAGGGGGCAGTGGTCCTTTGGAGGGGGCAGTGGTCCTCCGGCCCCTGCAGGAGCTGATCTCTCTTCTTCCTCCTGCAGACAAGTGCATGACAGATGCTGCCTAGGTGAGTTCTGCCTTCCCCAGGGCTCAGACCAGCCCTGCAGGGGCTGGGGTGGGACAGAGGGTGTACAGAGCCACTCCACCCTGCAGAGACCCCATCCTTCCCAAGCTGCTGCTCTCACTGGGGCTCCCCTTACCCCTGACAGGGATCCCCCATCCCTATGGGGTGGCTCTTTTGTTCCCCAGCCCCTGGGCGTGGTGGGCACTCACCCACTCAGCATGAGGCTAGCGGGGCTGAGATCGCCCTTGCACAGCTGCCCCAGCTCAGCTGTGCTCCCCCCTCCTCTCTTCCAGGCAGACCCAGCAGCTACTGCCAGCAGAGCCCCGAGGCCACCACGGGCTGGTGGCCACCGTGTCCTGTCCCCAGTGCACCCTCAGCACCGCAGCAGCCTTACTGCTTCACACTCCCACCCTGGCTTCACGCTCCCACCTGTACCTCCCTCTCCATTAAAGCCTGTACAAAACCAGCCCCTCCCTGCCCTTGAGCTGGGTCGGCACGGGAGGAGCACTCTGGGCTGGGCTGGGCTGGGGCTGCCACTGGGAGTTAGGGCTGAGCCCAGCTCCCAGCCATGGGGCTGTGGGGTGAGACCCCATGGGCACTTAGAACTCCATGCCATGGTGCTGCCTTGTCACCAGGCCAGTCCAACCCAGGCAGAGAGTCCTCAGGGCTGGGACCCACCGGGCACAACCATTCCCATCTAACCCCTTGGGCATCCTGAGCTACCCCAGCCTCCCTGCCTCAGCTTCCCTGCCAGAGAGCAGGCTGGCAGTGTGGGCATGTGGTGATAGGCAATCACAGAGCAAGTTTCCAAACATTTGGAGAAGGGTGGACATGAAGTAGAGTCACTGCTGTGAGCACCACACATGGCTCAGCCCAGCTGCCCACCTGTGTTCCATGCCATGAGGGTCTGGGGTCTGTGCCTGCTGCCAGCAGCCTGGGAAGCCACAACCCCTTCTAGGAGCACCAGGCTAAACCCAGCTCAAATACAAACCTCCTGCTTGAAAAGCAAGCTCTGTCCTGGCACTGCCAGACCCTGGGGACAGTGGGTAACAGCCAGGAGGGGGCCACTGGCAGTGCACTCATTCCCCTCCCCAGCCACAGTGCTGGGCCATGGCCCAGTGCCCAGCATGCTCTGGGCTGGGTGCAACACAGGTCTGCATTCATCCAGGCCTGGGCAATTAGAGAGGGCAGGGGCACAGCTGTCACCCAACACGGGTACAGAGAGCCCTGCACTTGTGTAACCTGTTGCATAAAATGGGGGTGGGCAGGGGGTGCTGCCAGTGGCAGGGGCTATAAAGGTGGTGCCACCTGACCTGTCCTCACCCTGCCCTTGCTGCAAGGATGGTGGTGATGCTGCCCAGCCTGGCTCTGGCCCTGCTCTGCCTGCTGCGGGCAGGGGCTGAGATCCCTGTGCAGCCAGCACCGAGAAGGTAACAGCACAGGGTGCCCACCCAGCCAGTCCTGCCCAGGCTGGAGGGGCTGCCTGGGGCAGGGGACCCATGTTGCATCCCTGGGCATGGCTGGGAACCCGCAGGCACCTCTTGGTCCTGGCCCTGAGCTGACACCAGCTTCCAGGAGTGCCTGAATACCTGTGCAAGGTACCCATGGGGTTGGTCCTGGCCAGCTGCTGCCCAGGAGACCAGAGCCAGTGGTGGGCACCCAAGGCCATGGTGCCCCCAGGCAGGGAACATGGACCGGGTGCTGTGCCCAGGACAGGGCAGAGAGTCCTGCAAGCAGGCAGATGTCAGGTCCCCATGTCAGGCTGCATGGTGGTCACAGAGGGTGGCAGGGCCTCCACTGCAGCCTGGCAGGTGCCACATGTGGGCAGCAGGTCCCCGTGGCTTTGCCAACCCCCTCTGGTGATGCCCTGCTGCAGTTTGCAGGGCCATGGCATCTCGTAGCTGCTGTTTCGGTCTGCTCCCTGTTCCTGAAGATGAAGGATGAGATGAAGTCAGCCACCATCACCATCAGTGTCCTGCCAGAGGGGCACCTGGCTGTGAGGCTTCTTTGGCCCCTGTGAGTGCCCATCTTGCTCGCTCTGTCCTGCTTGGGCCAGGGGACTTCCTGAAGACACCAGGCAGCTGGGCAAGGAGCTGGTACAGTCCTGTGCCATATGCCCAGGCAGGCTGAGCCACACGTGCCGTGCCACCCCACTCCCCCCACCCAGGTGGCATCCTGCCACCATTTACCATTTCTCCCTTTCAGGATGGACAAATGCCAAAAGTTTGAACTGCTCTTCCAGCAGAGTGGGCAGGGAGGGCACTACCTGGGTATGTGTGGGCAGGGGGTCAGAAATGGAGGGTGAGCATCACCATGCCCCCGTGCCTGGGGAGCGACAGGGGTCTCCATCACTTGGGTGGGCACCCAGCTCTACCAGCTCACACAGGGACTCCTATGCCCACTTTTGGGTGAATCTGAGGCTCAGACCCTGAGCCATGAGCCCCGGTGGGGGCTGCAGAGGTGCCTGGGCTGTGCTGTGTCACCCAGCCAGGAACCATCTGGGGTCCTTCAACAGCAGAAGAGAAGAGGGAGCTGCATGTGCTGGAGACCGACTACAGCAGCTATGCCATCCTGCACGAGGCCCAGCAGAGTGGGCAGGGGCCCAGGACCACGCTGCAGCTCCTCAGTGGGTGTCAGGGGTGCTGGTGGGCACTTGTGGCTCCTGGGGAGGGGCAGGGACGCTGCCTGGTGGCATGGGCTGGGCTCCCTGCCACTGCTGTGGCTCACCATGTCGGCACCCAACCTGCTGGCCTGCAGGGCACACGCAGGAAATCCCTTCTGGAAGGCAGAGAAGCTTGCTCCAGAGCTGCTCGGAGTTTGCACTGGAGCCTCTGCACTGCATCCATCCTGCTGCAGAGCTCCAGCCCCCACCCCTGCCCTTGTGGCCCTTTGCTGCTGCTGCCAGCGCAGGGCAGTCCCAGGGTGCCCAGTGTCCATCCTCCACCTTCCATGGTTTTGCTTTTACCCTTCCCTGGGATCCCATCTCTGCCCCCCTGGAGCCAGGCCCTCAGCGTGGGGCTAGCTGCCAGGTCCCCCCACACTCAGCAGCCCCCACTCTGAGTGTCTGCTGGCAGCCAGGGCACAGGACGTGAGCCCCCAGCTCCTGCAGAAGTTCAGAGAGCTCATACCCACCGTGGGCCTGACCCAGGACATGCTGGCTGTCCTGTCCAAGTCTGGTGAGTGCCAGGAGGCTATGGGGTGGCACACATGGCCTCTCTATCAGGAAAATGCATGGGCGCTCAGGGCACTACCCATGCCATGCTAATCCCTCTCTGCTTTCCACAGAGCAGTGTGCTGAGGCCACCAGGTAAGCATGGCTGGGGGGAGCAGAGTCTCCCTCCTGGCATGGCCTGGGCTGCGGGTGGACTAGCAGCCCCCTAGGGTGCCCCCTGCCTGCCTCGGGCTCTGCCTTGCATCAGCTTTCCCCTGCTCTAACCCCTGCTGGTCTGTCTGTCTGTCTGTCCTGCCTCCCTGCAGCTGAAGTGGCCAACGCCAGGGCCATGAAGCCCCCCAGGCCTGGTGGAAGCCAGGGTCTGCTGCCTCTCTCTGGTTCTTCTCACAGTCCTCCCAACCTGGGCTGTGCCAGCCTCGCTGCCCACAGCAGGATCATACCTGACCCTTCTAAATAAATAGGTGCAGAAGCTTCCTCAGGGCTTGGTCTTGTCTTTGGCAGGAGCAGGGCTGCTGCCAGGCTCCCCAGGCACCCTGAGCCCAGCAGTCCTGGATCTGACCCTTCCTCTCAGCTCCCCAGGTGCATCCAGGGGCTCCTTTGCTGTATGGCTCACTGCACCCAGCAGGGAGCAGAGAATAGGGAAGCTGCAGTGGGGCAGCTGCTGAGGACGTGGGCAAGGCAGAATCAAGCTGGGCTGAGCAGGGGTTTGTGTGGCTGGGATGGGAGGGCAGCAGGGCTGGGAGGGCAGCAGGGCTGGGCATCCAGGTTGGAGTGCTCAGGCTGCCCAGCCCTGCCCACATGGGCTCTGGCTGCTGGCAGGGAGCTTGACCCAGAACCCCTCATTCCCTGCTCAATGCCCCATCCGGGCAGGAGTGGGGGCTGCCCAGGCACAGCAGGACTGGGACCCCCCTGCCTGTCTTGTAACCCTTTTGGACCCCTCATCTGCCCATTGACCAAGATGGGACCATGCTGCCATAAGCTCTAAGGGCAACATCCATCCCCTACACCTCCTGCAGAGCAGAGGCAGCCCCCTGCTGCCCCCTACTCCCTCCTGTCCCACCTGCCCAGGAGCAGGGGTCCCTTGGTGCCCAGCCAGGTGCAGGGCTGGAGGAAGCAGCATGGACCCTTGTGGGACTCTGACCCCAGGAGCCGGCCAAGTCAGGGCACTGGGACCTCACACCCTGGCAAGGAGGGGGCACACTGGCACAGTGACACCTGCTGCTTTATCTGGCTG
Source organism: Semnornis frantzii (assembly GCA_013399775.1). Classification (NCBI taxonomy): domain Eukaryota; kingdom Metazoa; phylum Chordata; class Aves; order Piciformes; family Ramphastidae; genus Semnornis; species Semnornis frantzii. The sequence continues at coordinate 125,930 of VWYK01029025.1, read as the reverse complement.
CCCTGCCCCGTGGGCACTCTGCTTTGCAGACCCTGTGTGCCTCAGAGCGGGTGGGTGAGCCTGCGCCGGCAGCGTGGGGTCAGCTCATGCCAGCAGCGTGTGGCCACCCGGGCCTGGGCATGATCTCAGCAGGAACCTCGGGGCGGATGCCAGCTTGGGCAGAGGGACAGGTGATTGATCCCCTTTGTGCCGGGTCACTGGGTGGTGGCGCTGCCGTGGCCCATGCTGGGCTGTGGCTGCCAGCCGGGAAACAAAAGCTCTCTCTGTTCTGCCAGGAGAGACTGAAGCAAGAGGGAAAGTCCCACATTTCAGCACTGCGGCAGCACTTCCTGGAACGAGGCTTCTCGGCAGCCTCCCGGGGCCCGCAGCCACTTCCCTGGTTCCGCAAGAGCTTTGCCCCGGAGGTGCCTTCGGCCCCTCGAATCCACCACTTCGCCCAAGGCACCGACGAGCAGCGGGGCACGCAGCAGCGCCGGGGCGGGGAGCGTGGGCAGAGCACTATAAAGCTGGCAGCACTGGTACTGCTCTCCACCCTGCTGGCAAAGCCGGAGGAGGCTGTGGCAAGATGAGGACCGCGGTGCTGTGCCTGGGGCTGGCCCTGCTCTGCTTGCTGCCTGCGGAGGCTGAGGACCGCGGGGCTGAGGGGCTGGACGAGAGCAAGGTGATCCGCAGCATCCCGGGGAGAGGAAGGAGGGCAGAGGCCTCCGTGGTGGGCACTGGAGAGGAGTTTTGGCACACCGCAGCTGGGCACTCGGCGGGCACGGCTGGCGCTGCTGATGTGCTCAGATGAAGGCAATTGCCAGCCTGGGTGCCCCAGCAGAGCTTTCTGTCAGAGGGGCTGCAGGCGTGCCACGACCTGAGGGTGTCCTGGCTTAGGCTGAGCTGGGCACAGCCCCTGCCTGCTGCTCTGGACTCACTGCCCACCTTGGTGCCAGATTGCAGGGAGATGGTACATCACTGCCATGGCCTCCAGCTCCCCGGAATTCCTCCAAAGAAAGGATGAGCTGAAGATGGCAATGGCCAACATCACACTCCTGAGAGATGGCAGCATGAAGATCTCTTTTGCAATTCCCTAGTAAGTGCCAAGTGCTTTTCTCCAGGGGCTTCGCTGACAGCCTCCCTCCTGGACCTTCACTGGAAGGTCTCCACGTGGGCACCTCCACTCAGCATCCACCAAGGACTTGGGCAGGGAGTGAGGCAAGACCTCCAGCCCTTTGCTTAGAAAGCTGCATCAAGGAAAGTCCTTCAGGGCAGCACCAAGCAGCCAGGAGTGATCCCATCCTGAGGGCTTGAGGCACTCTGCTGCTTCCAGCAGGCACACAGCAGGGCAGAAACTGACCCAATGATTAAAGCTTTGCCAGCAGGACCAGCCTCATCCTGGCAGCTCAGAGCATGAGCAAAGGAAAGGCTATGTGAGCCCAGGGGATGGTTCTCAGGTGCCAGAGCTGTGCCCCGTCAGCCCAGGCGCTCATTGCTCCATGGGTGGCACCTGGACCTCCCCTGATCTGGCCACACCATCCCACTCCTGAACAGCAAGTTTGGGGCAGTGGACTCTGGTCCAATATCCCTGAGGGAGGGCAAAGAGGTCACTGCACCCCAGCCAGAGTTCCTGTCACTGTTTTGCAGCCCATCAGGGTGCAAGAGGCGGGAGGCAATCTACAGGCCCACAGGCAAGCCTGGTGAATTCTACAGCACTGGTGAGTGGGGGCAGCCTGGCCCCGGGGCTGGGGTGGAGGCAGTGCCCAGCATCCTCCCGTGGAGCAGCTGGCTGGCCGTGGGCACACAGCCCTCAGGGGTGCCCACCTGCCTCTCCTGAGGTCCCGGGTGGGATATGCCTCTGTGGCTGCTTGCCAGCTGCAGCCCATGGCTGGCATGTACCAAGGCTGGTGTCCCACCAGTGTGGCATGTGCCCTCTGTTCCCTCCCTCTGGGAAGCTGCTCTGGCTTCAGAGGTGTTCAGACCGAGGATAAAACCTGGGGAAGAGCAGGTTCACTCTGCACAGAGGTGGTGGAAGGGTGTGCCCAAAGGATGAAGTAAGAATGGTTTCCCACCACCCCCAGGGCCAGTCTGACGCTGGCCAGGCTGCTCCGCTGTCAGCAGCGGCAGTGTCCCCAGGTCCTCCAGTGCCCTCCTTCTGTGCTCCCCTGGGCTTTCAGAGGTGCAAGAGTTAAAAGCTGGGGAGGCAGACAGGGAAGGAAGGTGAGGCTGGGTGTCCTGGCCCTGGCATCCTGAGTCACAGCCCTGCAGCCCTTCTGCAGGGAGGGGGTCACTAATTCTTCTCTTTCCTCCACATCCTTTTGCAGACAAGAAGGTGCAGGTGCTGGACACGGACAGGCAGAGCTATGCTGTCATCCTGGCCTCCAGGCTGAAGGAGGGGAGGACCCTGCATATGCTGAGGCTCTACAGTGCGTAGCCAGTGCTGGGCTGGCCAGGGAGCTGCTGTGTCTTGAGGGGCGTGGACCCAGGGGTCCGAGGGACAGGCCCCCTTCAGCCCTGCCCTCCTGCCCAGGGGCTGGGGCTGCTGTGTGTGCCCTGCACAACAGGGGAAGTGGCAGTGATTTGGGGTGGGCAGGGGAGGCTGGGGCACAGCCTTCTGCACCATGCTGGGAGGCCATGGCCTCGGGTAGGTCCCTTGGTGAAACAGGGTGAAGAGTGGGGGTCCTGCATAAGAGGGGTCAGAAATTATGGGCGTGGGAACCACGAGAGGAGACACTGCACCGATGCCAGAACCTCTGCTTTGCCTTGTCACTTGGCAGGGGTGTCTCATGCTCTGCAGGGCCTCCACCACTGCCTCCACCCTCCTCCCAGAGACACCCTCACCTAGACGGCTCAGCAGTGCAGCAAGAGGCCACAGCCTGCAGCTGATCTATGACTGTACCTTTAGGCAGGACCCGGCAGGTGAGCCCTGAGATCACATCGCTGTTTGAGAGCCTGGCCAAGGAGAAAGGCTTCACCAACGAGATGATCAGGATACTGCCCAGCCAGGGTGAGCACTGCCCAGCACCCAGCCGGGCTGAGCACTGCCCAGCACCCAGCCGGGCTGAGCACTGCCCAGCACCCAGCCAGGCTGCCTCAGCTGATGTGGGAAGCCAGAACACACTGTCAGGGACCGACTCAGCCCAGCACTGCCGGCACACTGTGGTCTGAGCTGGCATGAGAAAGTGCTGGTAGCAAGAGGTGCTGTGGCTTGGCACATTGTGGCTTTCCCCTTGCTCCAGTTCCTGAGTTGTGTATTTTGGGTGCCAGATGGGAGCAGGCAGGGCGGAGCCTTGGGCTCAGTGCTTCTCTTTGTTCCCACAGAGCAATGCACCCTCGGCGAAGCATAGGTGAGCTGCTGCAGTGCAACGTGGTGGGTGCCATGTCCTCAGCTGGCAACTGTCCCCCTTGGTGCCCCTGCAAGGGCCACCAAGAACTTTTCTAATTACTCTGGGGGCCAAGGTGGTTGAAGCTGTGCTGAAGCTCGTGCCCAGGTAGGACCAGTCCCTGTGGTGCCACTCTGCAGCTGTGGCCAAGGGCATTGGAATCAAAACCACCAGGAGTGGAGAAGCAGCTGCAGAGCTCACCCAGCAGTGAGGGGCAGGTCACCAGCTCCTGCCAAGGGGACCCTGGTGTTGTCGTGGAGTGGCAGCACTGGCCAGAGGCCGAGCTGGTGTCTCAGCATGCAAGACATGTTTGTTGCTGGCCCACTCTGGTGTGTGGTTCCCCCCACACTGACACACCTGCAGCAGCAGGGCTTAGCTAGAAGCTCACTGCTGGAGGTGGCTCCACTGCAGAGTGGGAGAACTGGAAGAGGGTGCACTGAGCCTGGTGCAGAGCCCTCCCTGGCCCTCCCCACTGACCTGCTCACCTCAAACACTCAGGCTATCTCTCCTGGCTGTTTTCCAGGTCTGGGCTGGCTGGTGGATGCTCCTGCTGAGGGATGCAAGATCCCTGCTCTGAAGCTCCAGGCTGCTGCTCTGCCCTCCCTCTGCTGACCTCAGTGGTCAAAGCCAAGATCTGCTCCTTCTTTTTGCTCAATAAACAGAAACTCAGCCCAGAGCTTGGTGTGGCTGTCTGTGGAGAGCCTGGGGTGCAGAGAACTTGGGGTACTTGGGCAAGTGCTCCCTCCTGTTGTTCTCCCGGGGTCTGTGGATGGTGAAGGGCCAGGGGGCATGCTGGGCTGAGCTCACCTAAGCAAGGGCATTTTTGGAGCACATCAAGACTTTCCCTTCTGGTGCTTCCCACAGGGCAGGACCACAGCCAGGCAGAGATGCAGGCAAGGGATGCAGTGAGGCTGGAATCCCTTGGGCACAAGGGGCTGGGAATTGGGTGCAGAAACTGAGGCTGGAGAGCTGCCTCTGCCGCAACTGAAGAGCTGCAACCACTGCCATCATCCAGGTCATCTTCCTTCTGCTTTCCCTGCTGCCACCGCAGCTCGCTGCTCCCCTGGACACCTGCTTGAGCACCAGCTCAGACTGGGCCAAGGCAGGGCAAAGCTCAGCTTTGGGACCCCTCAGCCTCATGGTGCTGGTGGAAGGTGGGTGTCTGAATCCTCTGGACCCAAACCTGGTGCCAGGCTGCAAGTGATGGCTGCTAGCAGGCACGACACAGACAAAGCCCCCACTGGAGTCAGGATACTTGGGAGTGGAGGACATCTGCCTCCACAGACTCTCTTCCTTTGAATTTGTAGTTCTGAACTTCCACTCCTTCCTTCCCTTCCCGCTCTGCTCAGCTCCTCCGTCCGCTGCTTGCTCCTCGCACTCTTGTCCCCAGCGAAGTTCTGCCACCTGCTGCACGCTCAGCCCCAGTGCTCGCAAGCGCTGAGGTCTGGCAGGATACGAAGCCGCTTCTGCCTCTCCTGGAAAAGGAAGCTCCTCCAAAAGCCTCTTTGCTGGCCTTTCTACCCTGCCCATCCCTGCCCATCCCGGGCTTCAGCCCCGGATCTGCCTTGCAGCAGTGTAGCAGTAGCAGGTCCCCCAGAAAAGTCACCCTAGAGCTGAGCTCCTTGGGACCTTCCCAAGAGCTCATCCCACGGACCTGGAAAACACATCTGGGGAATTGCTTCTCCTGATTCTGAGGTCGCCGAGAGCTGGACACATCCCAGCAGATGCAGGACAAGGGACTTCACTGGGGCTTCCCAACCCGGCGTCGTCGCCACCCTCCTTGGACAGTGCCCAGCGTTCCCAGCGGGAATCCTGCCTGGCAGTTTGGGCTGGGAGAGTTTAGCTGTGCTGCCAGGAGCCAGCCCACAGGCAGCTCTGGCTGGAGGCTGGTTTCAGTGGGCGTTGGTGTAGATAAAAACAGCCCCTGCCAGCAGTGCCCTCTGCCAAGGGCTCTGTGTGCCCACACCATGTTCCAGCCGCCTCCCGCCCTGCCAGGCTGTACTGCCCAGCACTGTCTCTGCCCCCGGCTCTGCCCACTCCCCCTGCCCGCCTGCCTTCCTCACGCCCGGCAGCAAGGTGGAGTCCAAGCTGCGCTCCCAGCTCCTTGCTGGTTTGAGTCCCCGTCCGTGGAGCCCCCGCGCAGCTCCTCATGATCCCTCCGGTCCCTCAGCCCTTCCGTCAGAGCTGTCCTTGTACCTGCTGTGCCTCCAACCTCCTCGCACCGCGCAGCTCTCCCAGCGCCCTGCCCGCAGCAGCAGGCTCAGGGAGGGACGCGCCGGGGCAGGATTGCTGCTGCCGCTCCTTGCCCCCCAGCAAACCCGCCCAGGGGTCACTGTATTTAGCGACATGAGACCTCTCTTCCCTGGGTGTTTCCGAGGGCTCTGGGGTGAGGCATGTCCTCAGCACTGGTGGCACCCTGCAGCAAGGAGCTCCAGCACCCATCCCAGCCTTCCTTCACTGGTTGCAGTGGGTTTGGCTGCAGCTCCTTGGGCAGCTCCTGTGGGAGCACACTGGTGAGATGGGCTGGCAAGGATTGCGTTGGTGCAGTGGAGTTCAGCTGGATCCCAGCCAGCTGCTGCAGAGGGCAGAGGGCAAAGAGTCCCAGGGTGTGTGGCAAGGTGTTGGAGCTGCTGGATCAGCCTTTGATGTGTGGGGAGCGTTTTGGAGACTGGGAGCTGATGGCTGCGGTGCCTGCTGGTGGTGTGCCAGTCACCCTCCTCTCCTTCCTCTCCCAGCTGTGCCTCTCAGCCTTCTCTGCTCCATGTCCCTGCTGCAGGGCTGGGTGACCAGACCTGGACCTCCATCCATCTGAGGTGTGGGTACAGTTTAGATGTGCAGACTGCCTTGGCCTGTTCCCCAGTCCTCCCCTAACCTCTCCTCATGCTCCATCTGCCACCTTTGGCACCTGCTGCATGTGGATGAGACATTTTACAAGGTATCTGTTGGCACAGTGAACTCCCTGGGTGATCCTCCTCCCTTTTTCTTCCTCTCAGCCACTCATTTATCCAGGTAAGGATCTTCCTTTCTAGTCTACAGCAGCATGTCTTTGAAGACCCTTCTCAGCCAAGCAGGAGATGCTCAGCACCCAGAATCTGGACTCCTCAGGTGTGATTTTCCTCTGCAGAAGTCAGATTCACATCCACTGATCCATGCACCAAGGAGTGTGCCACTTCTTGCAGTGGTAGTGAGCACCTGCCCAGCACAGCAGACCCTCCTGGCTGTTGTCTCTTTACCTTCAACACCCTCTTTCAAACCAGCCTGGATGCTTCTTCTACTCCTGGTGAAATCCAGAAGTGCCAAGGGTGAGCCCAGGCAACAGGCAATGTGCTGCTGTGGAAGGTCCAAGGCTCACCCCTGCCTTGCTGACCTGTGCCTCACTGCTCACTACCACTTCTTTCTTGGTAGGACATTTTCAGGTGTTTCAAAACAGATTTTCTGGCCTGGGAATCCACCAGACCTTCTGGGTGAGGTGAATTTCTTCATTTTTCTACCAGCTGATTTTCTTGGAATACTGCCTCTGAATTGGCCACCAGGCAAACAGTTGCTAGTGCCTCTGGTGCCTGTGGAGAGAGGAGTGAAGGTGAGCACAGGAGAGAGGAGTGAAGGTGAGCACAGGAGAGAGGAGTGAAGGTGAGCACAGGAGAGAGGAGTGAAGGTGAGCACCGAGGTCATTCCTCAGAGCAGAGGAGGAAGGAGCAAAGTTCTGATGTCATAGGATCATAGAATGGTTTGAGTTGGAAGGGACCTCCGAAACTCCCAGCCCCCTGCAGTCCAACATCCCCACCCCAGTCAGCAGGGACATCCTGCACTAGATCAGGTTGCTCAGAGCCTTGTCCAGCCTGACCTTGAATATCTCCAGGGATGGGGTCTCAGCTCCCTCAGCCTCTCCTCACAGGGGAGCTGCTCCAGCCCCTTGGTTATCTTCATGGCCTCCTCTGGACCATCTCCACCAGGTCCAGGTCCAGGTCCTTCCTGTGCTGAGGGCTCCAGGGCTGGCCCCAGCCCTGCAGGTGAGGTCTCCCCAGAGCAGAGGGGCAGGATCTCCTCTCTCCATCTCTTGCCATGCTGCTTTGGATGCAGCCCAGGCTGCCCTTGGCCTTCTGGGCAGCCAGTGCCCATCGCTGGCTCCTGTCCAGCTCCTCCACCAGCACCCCCAAGTCCTTTTCCTCAGGGCTGCTTTCTATCACCTCTCCCCCAGTCTGATTTGATAGTGAGGATGGTTCTGGCCCAGGAGCAGGACCCTGCACTTGCTCTTTTTGAACCTCAGGAGGTTCACCTGGGCCACCTCTGCAGCCTGCCTAGGTCCCTCTGGCTGCCATCCCACTCCTCCAGCATATCTTCATTGTTTGTCTTACTCTGTCGATAGTTCACCAACTGGAGTCATTCTTCTATCTTCCTGTGGGTGCAGCTTTGGCAAGCTTAAGGATGTTTCCCTCCTTTCTGAGCAGCTGCTCTGATTGAGTCGTGCTGGTTCCATCTGGGCTGTCCCCTCCTAACACCATTTTGGGTTTGCATTTGCTAATAGCAGCTCAAGCCCCCGGAGCGCAGCACAGCTGTGCTGCCCAGGCCATGCCTCTGCCCTGCCTGCTCTTTAATCCTCTTCACTTTCCACTTTCCCCCCTTTCATAAATAAAATGCATCTGTGTCTGCTCACCTCTGGCTCTAGGCACTGCAGCCCCTAAAACAGGGTAGCACAAACCTCCTGATGTTCATCCAAGGCACATGCAGAGCCAGAGGCTGGGCTAATCCTGTGCAGCTGGGCAGAGTGGGGCTGCAGGGAGCTGGCAGCCCTATGGGAACAGCCCTGCATGCCCAGGGCTGGCCAGCAGCCAGCAAAGTGGCTTTACAGCAAAGGTAGACAGATGCACCCCGGTGTGGGGCACTCCAGGGCAGACCTCGGCTTGAGGGAGCACTGTGAGACTGCGCTGGGAAAGCTGAGGCCAGGTCAGGGCTCCCCGGGGCAGCCAAGGTCCTGCCGAGCTGCAGATGGCACACACAGGACTTGCATCTTGCCTGGGCTTTGGAGCACAGCACACAGCAGGACAGACCGAGCTGGGCTGGGGCAGGCTCCGGCAGAGAATGCCAAGGGAGAGCTGTGGCTGCTGTGTGCAGCTGCCCCCAGCAGGCTCAGCGGAGCTGCAGCCAGGCAGGGTGCAGGGAAGGGGCAGACTGCAGCAGGGCACAAGCAGAAAGCTCTTCATCGTGCAGCTGGGCTTGCACCAGAGCACACAGCTGAGTCCTCCTCAGGGCTGGGGAGTGGGTAGGTGCCCGAGGAGCCTCGCCCAGCCCTGAAGCTGGCCCTGCTCTGAGCCGGGGCAGGAGCAGAGACTGAGGTTCTTTGGGCCACGGAGGTATGGCAAGGGGCCTGACAATGAGGAGAGTTCCTCATGCCAACAGGCTCACCACGCCCAGGGGAGCACCAATGCCCACCTGTACATCAGTGATACTTGTGGTCAGTGCCAGGGAAGATGCTCACTCCTAGCACAGGTGCCCTCGGTCTGCTCTCAGCCCTTGCTCCTCAGCCCCATGGCCTTGCCCAGTGCTACCAGCTGCTGCCAGGCACACTCCACCCTGCGGGCAGAGCAGGGAAGCACAGAGGCTGCTGTAATGAGATAAAACGAGGAAGAGTTCACACTCGGGTGTGCTGGAGGAGGCAAGAGGAGCTGAGCTGGGAGGCAGGGGGAAGTGCTTCTGGCTCTGGTCAGCAGCCCAATCACTCTTCCCTTCCCAGAGATGTGGGTGCCCTCGGGCCCCTCCCTGACCCTTGCAGATTGGTGCACCTGGGAGGGAACTTCCCATCCAGACTCCCAAATTTCTCAGAGATTTCTCAGAGGTGGAAGGTCTCCAGCAGCAGTTCAGAGTGCATTAGTACCTGGTGCTTTCTAGAGCCCCTCGAGTCACGCTGGAATCTGGAAGAGCTTACCTAGAAGCGAGGCAGGAGGCACATTCTCAGCCACAGAGTGGGGGAAAGCAAGCTGGAAAGGGCTGAAGAGCCCAACCCTGGCATGGGCAGGGATCAGGCTCTTGCTTAAAGGCTGCAGAGCTACTGAGCTGCCCCAGCCCCACCACAGGACTGCCCCTCTGGGTGTTTCCAGCTGCTAAGTTCAAAGATGGATTCAGACCTCCCCCTGAGTCCTGAGGGTCTGGGGCCCTTGTGGTGGGGATGCTGCTGGAGCACATCTGAGGGGGATGTCCATGGCTGGGCACTGAGCACAGGACACTGCACTCCTTGCTGTGTCCCTCCCTGATCCCCCAGAATCCCACAACACTGTGCTCAAGAGGGCACAGAGCAATTATGGGTAGTGCTGGAACTGGGGTCTTTGCCCAGGTGCCTGCCAGAAGTGCATTGAAACTGTCCCTGTGCCCCAAACCCCAGTTCTGCCAGGCACACCTGGTATGAAGAGAGCATTTCCTCAGAGGCTTACAGTAAGCCACTGTGCCACTGCTGTCCCCAGCACCTGTGCCAGGCCAGTGGCCCAGGGCAGGACAGCTCTAGGACTGAGGAGGGAGGGACCTGGCCCCATGCTGGAGCCCTGCAAGCCCAGCTCTGCCCTGCTCTGTGCCCCTTTCCCATGACCAGCAGATGTGGCTGTCGTTGGTGTCCTTCTCACCGTCCAGCAGCCAGAGGAGTGCTTGAGGAAAGTCTCAAAGTCCACAGCAGGGCAGCTCATCGTGGGGCAGGAGCCCTTCCCCTACTGCAAACAGGCTCTGCCCAGCTGCAGTCGTGTGCCCTCTGTGCCACCCATGCCACCCATTCCCCCGGGCCACGGCCTGCTCCCGCTGGTGTGCCCAGCCTGCCAGGGCTGCAGCGAGGCCTTGGAGCTGTGCTTCCTGCAGAGCAGCACCCATCAGCTGCCCCCAAGACCACCTCCAGCTGCCTTGTCTCAGGCTCCACTGCCAATCAAATGCAATTTAATTAGCAGAAAGACAAAGGTTGGGCACCCTGCTGGTGACTGTCAGAGGGAGCTGCCACCCCCTGCACTGAGTGCAAGATGAAATGAAGATGCCACTGGCATCTCAGCTGCACAGCACCCCTGGCATGGCCAGGGCTCATGGGCTGGAGGGCACTGCTGGGGGTCACACACTCTGCTTCAACCCTCCTGTGCCCTCCATCTCCCGCTGAGGCAGCTTGGTGCAGCAGGAGCTGGGCAGCTCTTCTGGGAGCCCAGGCTGTGGCAGTGCCTGGGAGACACCAGATGCTGGTATGGTCCTGGTTCTGGGGCATGGGGAAGGAGCTGGCTTTGTCTGCCTGGCTGTGTGCCACCTCCAGGTGAACCAGGCCTCCACTTCTGCTTCATTACACTGGTGCCAAGGCTCCGTGGGCACCTGCTTAGGACAGGTTTTGAGTGAAGGGAGGAGTTTGCAGCGGTGAAAAAGACATTTTGGAAGGCAAAGTCCTCCTGATGTGAGCAGTTTGGACCTCCAGCTTCCTGAAGAGGTATCAGGTGAGACCTTGGCTGCCTGTTCAAGCTCTGGTGCACTGCATCTAAGATTATTCCTCGGTCAAAGTCAGTTTTGAAACTGGGTTTAAGGTGCCAGCTCTCACAGGCTTGCCATGCCAGGGTTACCCTCATGCATTTAGAGAAGGGTAAATTCATAAGAGATGAACCCCCTTGTGTTCTAGCCAGTCCTCAGAGGTGCCAGGGGCTCTGGGCAGCCAGGCTCATCTCTGCATAGCTCTGCCAGCTGTGGGCACCATCATAGAATGGTAAGGTTGGAAGGGACCTCAAGGATCATCTAGTCCCACCCCCCTGCCATAGGCAGGGACACCTCCCACTAGCACAGGTCACTCAAGGCCTCCTCCAACCTGGCCTTGAACACCTCCAGGGAGGGAGCAGCCACAACCTCCGTGGGCAACCTGTGCCAGTGTCTCACCACTCTCACTGTAAAGAACTTCCTCCTAACATTCAGTCTAAATCTTCCCTCTGCCACTTCAAACCCATTCCCCTTGTCCTGCCATTCCCAGCCCTTGGCAATAGTCCCTCCCCAGCCTTCCTGTAGGCCCCCTTCAGATATTGGAAGGCTACTCTAAGGTCTCCTCAAAGCCTTCTCCTCTGCAGGCTGCAGAGCCCCAACTCTCTCAGCCTGTCCTCACAGCAGAGCTGCTGCAGCCCTCTCAGCATCTTGGTGGCCTCCTCTGCAGTGGCTCCAACACTTCCATGTCCTTCCTGTGCTGGGGGCTCCAGAACTGCCCCCAGGACTGCAGGTGGGGTCTGACAAGAGCAGAGTCCTCCCTCCAGCCTGTCTCTGGAGGCTGCAGTGTGGGCAGCAGCAGTGCAGCTCATTCCCACGCAGCGCACCCAGGCGCTGTGCAGTGCCAGTGCCAAGAGCCCTGAGCTGCAGCAGGGCTCCAGAGCTCCCTGCTGCCACTGCAGCCACTTGCTGGAGCTCCTGGGTGTAGTGGTTTTGGAGGTTCCCTCCCCTAGATTAACCAGAGTAACTCAGCAGGCTGCGAGTCAGGGACTGAAGCTTTGTAGTCACAGCGTAGCACAATTCACAAGCACATATGTGCAATACATAACAGCTACATACAGTCATATACAAGTAATACAGAAATACAAGGCCCCTCCCAGCAGCCAGAGTGCCCATGAGGGGCTCCCCACCACCCTTCCACCTTCTTTCTACCCTTTCTACCTTCCCCCTTATCTCAGGATCTCCCTTAAGTGCAGCATGAGCATTAGGAGCAGAAAGATGAGTTGGGAATGTGCAGGTGCAGGCAGAAGAGTTAACAGGGGGACAGCCAGGCAGGGACTGCCTTCCCTGTGCTCGTGTCCTTGCTTCCATGTGGCTCAGGAGAAGGAATGGTAGCAGACAGCTCCACTGCTTTCTTTGCACAGCCAAAACCCCGATTTCTCTCATTAAAATATTCCAGTCAGCCTCAAACCAGCACAGGGAGGCAGTGCTGGGGCAGCTGAGGGCACCGCTCTGACCCTCAGGGGTCCCTTCTGGGGGTGAGGGGGTCAAACCCCTCCCCTGGCCCCCTGGTGCCCAGCGCTCGATGCCCTGATGGTGAGAGATGCAATGGGGGCACCCTTGGCACTCTGCTACCCCCAGCGTGCAGGCTGAGGCTGTGGGCAGGGCACTGCTGCTGGTGCTCAGCCTGGTGCCCAGCCTGGTGCCCAGCCTGGCACCCCTGCAGCTGCTGCACAGGACTTTTAGTGAGGCTTGTGGGGTTACTCCTCTGGGCAGCAGCACAGAATGGGAGCCACTGCCTTGCCCCCTCCCTGCCCCTCGGTGCCATGGCAATGCTGACCACCGGGTCTGCACCCAGCCCCTCTGCCTGCTCTGGTCCCCAGGTGTGGCCTCAGCAGTTTCTCATGGGTTCATGCTTCCAGAGTGCCCACAGCAGTGTGCCCACAGCAGTGTGCACAAGCGAAGCTCCTGTTCCTGGCTGCCACTGCTGTCTCCCTGCTCCTTTGCTTCCCCAGGCTGCCCACACCCCAGCATGGCCTCTCTGACAGACTCTCCTGGCAGCCTGGTTCAGTTTCCTCCTGCCTGTAAACTCCTTGGCCCTTGTGCACCACCTGGCAAGGTGTCACTAATGTGCCTCAGCATCAGTATTTACCCACAAGGACCTTTCTGCTGCTCCCTGCAGCCACTTTGGCATCCTGTGCCACACTTGCCACTCATGACTACCCTGGGCTGCCTGGACTGCTGGGCCTCCAGCCAAGGGCCCCCTAGGCAGTGCCAGAGCTCTTGTGCTCAGCTCTCAGCTCTCCCCTGAAGCCTTGCAAACACCTGGCGCTGGCTTTCCCTCTCCCAGTGGGCACAGCCCCCACCCCTAGGCATCTGGCACCCTCAGGGCAGGACAGGCAGCAGCCACTCCTCCCAATTCCCTGCTCCAAAGACTCTCCTCCCTTCCCGATGCTGCCGTCCCCGTGCCCTCCTGCCAGCACAGCCACCCTACCTTTGCCACGAGTTGTCTTTGTCCTCCTGAAAAGCCGGGAGCAGGCAGTGCCTGCTGCAGGGCACTGGAGGGAGAAGCCCCAGGGGCTGCCTGTCCTTCAGCTCCCTGGCTGCAGAGCAGGTGTTCATCTCACAACACTGCAGGTGGTGTCGACACTCTCCACTCCAGCATCTCTCAGTGCAGACTTTGTTTACCTCTTCCCAGGCTCCTTCCTTTCCCTGCACTCTCCTCACTCTGCAGGCATTTGCCAGGGAGGGAGCCCAGCTCTGCCAGCCTCTGCCCCTCGTGCCCTTGGCTGGGTTTTGCACCTTTGCTGTCGCCAGATCTCAGCTTTCCTCCTGTGTGTTCGACTTCCCGAGTCTGCCCAGCTGCAGGAGGCAGCTCTGCTCACTTGTCCTGATTGGTGCTTGTTCACAGCCACCCATCTGCTCCTATTGATCTCCCCATTTACGCCAGAGGGATTGACTCATGCCTGCCTCAGCTGAGGCAATTGCTCAGAGCTCTTCCAAAAGCAGGCACGGGAGCCTCACCAGTTCACTTCGTGCTGTGGCCTGCTGAGGAGCTGTGTGAGATGTCACATCCAAGGGTATCTGACATGACTCTGGCAGACCAGGCTGTGACTTATCACACCCCTGCCTCTCCAAAGACTGACTCTTCCTGGAAGAATTTCTCTCCTGGGACTTTGTCCTCGTTCCAGTCTGGCTGGGGGACCTACCACAAGCTCCCAGCACTGTCCAAGCAGACTTTCCTTCTCCTCCCTCCCCATGGAAATTAGATCCAGGAAGACCTTTCTCTGGTGCCTTCCAACACCTTGTGCTGTGCTACCCTTTGTCTTCACCTACTGTTCTTACCCGTTCCTCCTGTGACCTCCTTTGCCTCTGCTCTGGTCACACCAGCTACAGCTCTGACCCCTGGGAACATCTGCTGCCAAGGTTGCCTCCATGAAGTAATTTGGGCTCCTCCTTTGCCTGAGGCCACAGTCCTTTGTGTTATTTCCTATGGACCATTTGTTCTTCCTCAGACACAGGAGCCTCAGCCCTTTTCTGCTGGTACCATTCTTCCAGTGCTGTTGACTCTGTAGACCCTTCCCATTCCCCTTCCTCTTCCCATTCCCATTCCCTTCATGGTTCAAGCCTGGCACCAGACCCACACAGATCTCTCCTTATCTGCTGATGAGGAGGAGGAAGTCCCAGCCTTGGCCTGCTTCTCCCTCCCTCCCTCCCTGCTGGGCACCAGGACAAATCCAGAGCCCATTCCTGACCCTCTGTCTTGTGGAGCCCATCTCCAGGGTGGTTGGGTTGTGTTTGTTCCATCTTGGAGTGAACCTGCAGTGTAACTGAGCATGTTCAAGTCTTCTCAGCCTGGCACCCACCTCCTCCTTGCTCCTGGCAGATGCTCCCACACTTCTCTCCAGGAGGAGCTTGTGACAGCTCTGGCAGTACCAACAGCTTCTCACAGGCTTGTGAGAGCCACTGAGACTCTCTGTGCTGCTCTTCCTGTGGACTCAGTTTTAGAGTCACACTCAAAATCTTCTGTGCCTCATCTTCTCTTATCTCTGAGCCAAACCATGTCCCTCAGCACAGCTCCACAGGTGCTGGAACACCCCCAGGGGTGGGCACTGCAGCACTGCCCTGGGCAGCCTGGGACAAGATTTGAGAACCCTTCCAGTGCAGAAATATTTCCTGAGCTCCAGCCTGAGCCTCCCCTGGGGCAGCTTGGAACCATTGCCTCTGCTCCTGTCCCTTGGCACCAAGAGGCAGAGGCTGTTCCCTCCTCACTCCAACCCCCCTGCAGGCAGCTGCAGAGAGCAATGAGCTCTGCCCTCAGCCTCCTCTGCTCCACCTGCATACCCCCAGCTCCCTCAACCCCTCCTCACCCCCAGCTGCTCCAGGCCCTTCTCCAGCCTCCCTGCCCTGCTCCAGACAGGCTGCAGCCCCTCAGTGTCCTTCCTGCAGTGAGGGCCCAGAGCTGAGCACAGCACTGGAGCTGTGGCCTGCCCAGTGCTGAGCACAGGGGGATGGGCACCTCCTGTCCCTGCTGCCCACCCTGCTTCTAGCCCAAGCCAGGATGCCATTGGCCTTCTTGGCCACCTGGGTACTGCTTCCTCATGCTCAGTGACTGCCAACCAACACCCCCAGGTTCCTCTCCAAGCTGCAGCTTTCCAACCAAGTCTGTAGCTCTCCATGGGGTTGTTGTGACCCAGGGACAGGGCCTGGCACTTGGTCTTCTTGCACTTCACATGTCTCTGTTTTTCCCTTGCCACCCTCAAGCACAGTCACCTTTCAGATGCCTTTCTGCTCCTCCTGTGATGTCTCAGCAGTCCCTCCTTGCATTGCTCTCCAGGTGTGGGCATGAGGCTGGCACCTACAGTGCAGCAGTTGCAGGAAGACAGCTCCCTGGAGCAGGTTCTTTTGGGCTCTGCTGCCCCAGTCTGTGGTGGAGGAAGGCAGCAGAGCTCTCTGTATCCTCACCAGTGATGCAAATGAAACTTGGTTCCACGAAGGGCAGCAACTCTTCAGGCAGGGGCCAGCCTGTCACATTTTGTGGGATCTTTAGGTCGTGCCTCAGCTGCAGCCCAGGAAGGCTGGAGTGGGAATGGGAGCTGAGCTCTTCCTCTGCCACTGACCAGTCCCTGGGACCCTTACTCACCACAGCTTCCTGCCACCTGGAGGACCTGAGCTGGGGCTTGCCTTGAGGATTAAAACCTCATGGGCTGAGACCTGCTCCCTGTCCCCACACCTTGGAGCCAGGTGTGAGGAGTGCCAGGGGCAGTGCACAGCAAAGGGCTGGTGATGCCCCGTGGCAGGGGGCAGTGCCTGCCCTCCCTCTGCCTGTCCTCACCTCCTGCTTTCCCTGCAGATGAGCCCTGAGTTCCTGCAGCAGGGAAATCTCATCAGCTCCACCACATTCCTTCCCCTGGGGTTCCCAGTGCCTTCAGGTCACCACCAGTGGCCTCTGCTTCTCACTGCTTTACCTGGTGAGGGTGCTGGAGAACCTGCCCCCTGTGCCCCTTCTCTGGCTGGACTCTCACCTGTATTCCCCATGTGTTCCTTCCTGGGCTACCTCTGCCTCCTGAGCATCTGCTGCTCCTCCATCCCCCTCCTTCTGATCCTTGCAGACTCCTTCCCACTGCAGAGCATCTTCTTCGTGGGCTGCATGTGAGTGCAGGTTCCTGGCTGCCACAGCCTGTGACGGGTGCCTGGCCACTGCCACCCTCTCCACTGCCTGCTGCTTGGGAGCCAAAAGAGCTCAGTGGCTCTTTTCTGGCCGAGTGGCTCCTCCTCATCTCTGATCCAGGCCTTCCTCACGGCCTGCTTGCCCTTCTGCAGGTCCAACAGGATCAGCCTCTTGTCCTGTGAGGTGCCCTTCTTGCTGAAGGCATCCTGCAGCCCTAACACCTCAGCATGGCCACCTGGCACACTCTGGCTGGGACTGTTGTGATGAGATTTTCCCTCCTCACTCTCGTGTCCTATGTTCACAGCATTGAACACAGGGAGCAGGAATGTGGAAGGGCTCCTGCGTGCCCCCTGCCCCCACGGTGTCCCTCTGCTTTGGCACCAGGGCTGTTGTGTAACTGCTGTCTCACTCCAGCAGCTCCTCACCCTGCTGTAACACGTTGTGCCCCCCTGCTCAACCCCATCACCTGTGGCTGGAGAAGCAGCCAGGTCAAAGGGGCCATCACCCACTGAGACTTCAGGCATGGCCATGGAGTGGCTGCCCCCCTCCCCCCAGCAGGGATGCAGCCCTTGGTGACCTAACACACATGAATGGGTCTGAGGCTCCCAGTCGGGCAGTGCCACATGGTGCTAGTGGGTCACAGCTGGCAGCTCCTTGCTTTCTCTCACCAGTGCATCCAATGCTCAGACCCATTGTTGCCCAGTGGGCACCCAGGGGCTGGATATGCAATTCCTAGCATCATCTGATGCTGTGTGAAGCTGGCCAAGCTGGCAGTGCCAGCTTCAGAAAGCCTAACTCCTGCAGGCGCAGCCTGAGACAGGTGAGCTCTGTCTCATCCCACCCATGAGCTGGGCACCATCCTTCTGCTGTGGAGCACTGCAGGGGGCATCACCCTCTGGGGCTGCTGGCAGAGGGGCAGTCCTGTCTGGGCTGGGGTCCAGGTGCTGCAGGGCAGGACCTTACCCCTAATGCAGTAAGAGATGTTTGAGCTGGAAAGCCATGGCTGGGGACTGCTCTTTGTGGCTTCAGGAGTCAAAGCTAATCCTGTGAATGCTGCGGAGTGCAGGGTGGTGGTGATGAGGCAGGAGTGTGGAGGTGGAGCAGATTAACCTGCTCCTTGCCTTCAGGAAGGGCTCAGGGGCTCTCAGCAGCACACACGGCCGGGAAGGTGGTGCCTGAGGGATGCCAGTAAAGAGTCCAAGAGGATGGTGTGGGCACTGGTCAGTGTGTGCCAGAGAACCTGCCAACAGGCAGGCCACAGAACATCCTCTTCACACCTCAGCCAAACGCTGGGCTGGAATTTCCTTACAGACTCTGCAAGACTCCTGCTTGGCAGAAATGCTGGGAATGAGTTTCCCATGGTTGGAAGCACTCCTGCCAGGCTGCCCAGCAGGGCTGTGGAGTCTTCCTCTCTGGAGATATTCAAGACCTGCCTGGACGTGGTCCTGTGTGATCTGGTACAGGTGATCCTTCTCTGCAGGGGGTTGGACTGGATGAGCCAAAGTCCCCTCCAGCCCCTGACCTGCTGTAATTGTGTCTCTGGTGGAGCCAAGGGTTTCCCAGCAGGAACCCAACACTCCTTGGGTGGGATCACTCAGGGGTGCAACGCATCCTCCCAGGGCACAGGCACAGGGCAGGGCCTTACATGTAGAGCACAGGAGTGGCACTAGGATGAAAGAAACATATCCCCCCCCATCAGAGGTACCTGCAGGGAGAGTCTGGCTTCTTCCAGAGCAGGGCTGGCCACAGCAGGGGGCAAGAAGAGAGTACTTTTGGTACCATTCATAAACAAAATAATCTTTTAAAAGCACTGTTAAAAGCACTGCTTATTTACCCTGCCTCTTGTCCTTTCAGCCTGTTTGTTACAGATATGATTTATGAGCAGATATGCACTCACTGGGGGTGCACACTGAGTTCTTTGCTGCCCAGGCTGTGCAGGCTAAGCTGTCTGCAGAGCAGTGGCTCTCCACCACCACGCATGAGCTAAACAGAGCCTGGGGGGGGGGGGGGGGG
>VWYK01029025.1:84047-99099 GCA_013399775.1 Semnornis frantzii | reverse complement strand
TCGGCCCAGCCCAGCCGGGGCACAGCCCACCCCGGGCTGTGTGGCTGGGGTCTCTTCTGCACGGGCGGTTGGGCAAAGCCTCCGTGGGAGGGAGGGCAGCCCTTCGGTGCGGGCGGGCAGCCCCCGGGGCGGGTGCCCACGGTGACACGTCACGCAGGCTGCGGGCACCACCTGGCTGCGGGCGGCCCCTGGGCTCCTGTGCCCGCCCCGCAGAGAGGAAATGGCAGCAGAGGTGGGGGACGAAGGGTGGCGGAGGCGCCGTCCTCGCCGCGCCCCCGGCACCCGTGGGTACTGCCCGGGGCCCTGCGCGGGAGCGCCGCTGGGCAGCTCTGCCGCGGGCGCGCAGCCCCTGGCATCTGCCCGGGATTATTACCCAGGCAGCGCTAAATCGCCGGAGCGGTGGCCCCGCTAAGCTGCCGCCGGTGTGACGCAGCCTGCGGCCGCAATTCCTGCCCGACAGCTTCCCCGAGCGGCCACCTCCCGCGGGGGATGGCACCCGGCAGAAATCTCCTGGTCCGGCTGCCCCAGCGCCGTTCGCGGCCCTTCTCCAGCAGCCCTGGCACTCCCAGGGTGCAGCTGTGCATCCTGCATGCCCCCCGATTTGCTGGGCTCATGGGCACCTCCCCAGTTCGTGGGCTCTCCACCCCAGCAGGATGCAGTGTCCCGCAGCCCTTTATCGCTGGTGGGGGCTGAGTCAGCGTGGGCACAGCCTCAGGCACAGCCCGGGTGGGGTGCCCCTGATGTTCTGCCTACTTCTTGCCTTGCGTGTCCACGGGGGTGTGGGCTGCCCGCCCGAGGGGCCCCACCTGGCAGCTGTCAGAAAGCCAAAAGGGGCAACCCCTGGAGTCCCTGGCATTTGCTGAGAAGTGGTCATGCCCCCGAGGCCCCATCTCAGGGTGCTGGGCTGGTGGGAGCACAGAACCTGGTGCCAGGCAGGGGCAGATGATGGGGGCAGGACTGCCCCACCCCAAGTGAAGCCTCCTATGCTGCTGGCACCTCCTGTGAGCTGCCCAGGGGTCAGCACAGCCACGCTGGGTTGTTGTTACCGAAGGCTGCGCAGTGCCTCCCTGAAGCCTGTGGCAAGGTGTGGGAGGGCTTCGGTTTTGCCAAAAAGCAGCAGCCCCAGTGGGCACAGTTGTGCTTCAACAGGGATCTGCCACTGCACAGCTTTAGTCCCAGCCTGGCAGTAAGAGTGTGTGGCAGCAGTGGCTGCTTGCAGCTGGAAGAGCTGTGCCAGCACAGATGTGCCGACCCTTGGCCTGGCAGCTCTTTGAGTGCTGGGCTGGGGGGCAGGTGGACTGCCCCCTCCCATCTCCTCACCAGGAGCAATTGGTCCGCAGGGAGAGCTCACCAGTGTCCGTGACAGCTCACTGTGCAGGTGGGCACCCTGGCAGACAGGATCCTGCTATCCATTTGGTGGCTGATCAGTGCCAGGAAGAGAGAGCTGGACCCAAAACCTTCCCTCAGGACTGCAGAGGCTTCAGGTGGGTCTGTGCTGGGAGTAGAGCTGTAAGATCCCCTGCACTACAGGGCACAGCCTGGCCCAATGTGGGCATGACAGTGGTGCCAGGGCTGCCCATTCCCTGCAATGGCAGCAGAGAAGGGTCCAGAACCGTGCCCATCAGGGTGTCCCAGAGCACTGCAGGGATGCGAGTTGAGGTCCCCACTAACCCCTTGTGGCAGGGCCCTGCATCATGGCCCCAGGTGCTGGTGGTTTCACACTGTGCCAAACCTCAGAGCCCAGCCAGTGAAAGGGGAATTTGACAAACCCCAGCCCCTGCCTCAGCCCCTGCCCCAGTCCCTGCGGGCTCTGGGCGGGTTCAGAGCCTGCTGGTATGAGCAAACTCCCATAAACAAGGCTGGAAAGGGGTGGCTCCAGCTGCAGAGAGCAGCCAGGAGCTTTGTGGCATGAGGTGGCATTGGGCACAGCCTGGGGTCCCCAGTTAGGGGTGGACACACACCCAGCTGAGCCAGTGTCTAATAACGCAGAGCCAGTGGCAGGTTTGGCACCAGAGAAATGCCATTTGGCAGCTGCTCTGCTGGGTGTGAATCAGTTTTCCTCCTCCTGAACACCTGAAGCAAAGCCCTCGTGGCTGGAGGCTGCCCTGGCACCGCAGAGGGGCATGCAGTGTGTCACCCTCCCGAGGGGGCACAACCTGTGTGGGCCTGCAGCTGCTCTGAACAGCTGGAAGTGGACAGGGAGCTGTGGCCAGAACCTGCAGAACCCAGGGGTGGTCAAGCTGGAGGCCTGGAGGGTCCTGCCCTACTGAGTGCCCCCAGCAGGCACCGCAGCACCTGTGGGGCTGTGGCACAGGGTGAGGTGTGATGCTGGCTTGGTGCCTGGCTCCTGTGATTGGATGGGCAGGGCTTGGCAGGTCCCCATTGCCGATGGAGCTGCCTGATTGTGCCCCGGGGCACATGTGGTTGTCACCTTTCTGCTTGCCACAGGTGAGGGGGCCCTGTCCTCTGCCCCCTCATGGCTCTGCCTGGTCCCCACTGGCATCTAGAGCTGAGCCGTTTCCATCTGTCCAGCTGATGCCTCCTCTTCCCATGGCACACATCAGTCAGCTCCTCTTCCCTTGGTGTGCCAGGCAGTTGCCAGGGCAGGGAACAGGAGTTTGTCTGGCTGGTTAAGGAGTCTGAGCTACACTGACACAAACCCTGCTGCACTGGCCTGGCAAGGGCAGGCTGCCCCATGCTGCCCCTCTCCCCAGCCCTGGGTGGCAGCAGCAGCTCCTTCTGGGCTGCTTGCAGACAGTGTCTGCTCTAGCGTGGGTGCAGGCTCTGGGGTTGTGCAGGTGTGGGGGGGAGGTGCTGAAGGTTTGGCATCCTGCCACTTTTGGGGAAGCCTGGCATTGAACTTGGAGTGGGTCAAGACTCTGGAGCCCATGGCCTCAGGGCTGCAGCAGGCAGCTGCCCTTGGCATGGCTTCTGTCTCCTCTGTCATGCAGCCTCTGCCCACCCTGCAATCATCATGCTGCCCATGCTGCCCATGCCCCTCCCTGCACTCCTGCAGGGGCTGGTGGCTCAAAAGCTGCCAGCAGTGGCATTTTACCCAGGTGAGTGCCCATGGTGGCAATTTCTATCCTTCCTGTGTGGGCACACTGCTGGCTCCCTTGGTGGGCACACAGGGCAGCTGAGGTGTTTGCAGGGCAGGCAGGGGTGATACTGCCCACAGTCCCTCCAGGGACACCACTGTGTGCCCTGGGGCACCCCCTGGGCAACCCCAAACATCCAGCTCGGTGTTTGCTGTGCCATTGTGGCTGCTGGTGCTGAAGGCAGTGAGTGCCTACCTCAGCCCAAAGGCATGTCCCTGGGTACAGGCCAAGCAGAGAAGGGGCATTTGGGTGGCTTGGCTGCCCCCTGTTCCTGCCTGCCCCTATCCCAGGAAGGCCGCAAGTCAGAGAGCAGAGAGATGCCAGGGGCTGGGGTGTGTTCTGGGGCAGCACTCCTGCGTACCTGCCTCAGGCTGGTGCCAGCTTTTTAGAGCCAGGAGCAATTTGCAGAGCCAGGAGGAGAGGCAGGATGGTGCCAGGATGGTGCCAGCAGGGTGCCAGCAGGGTGCCTGCTCGCAGCCGAAGCCCTGGGAGTGCAGGGAGGCTGCTGGCAGGTCCCACGGCAGGTCCCACATCACCTGGCTGGAGGAGGAGGAGTGACCTTGGGGTGGAGCTGAGAGACACCACAGCGCCCTGGGGCCCAGGCTGCCAGGATCTGCTGTGCCCTTGGCCACAGTGCCCCCCTGCAGCCATGCATCAGTGTGCAGAGGCTCAGCACAGGAGCAGAGCCCTGCAGCAGCTCTGGGCACCCTGACAGCCCACCAGGTGTGCCATGCCCTGTGCCCTGGCTCAGGGGCTGTGCTCTTGCTGCCTCACCCTGTGAGTCCACTTCTCCGTCACAGCTGATGCCCAATGGGCTCTACCAGCTCATGCTGCTGGCACTGGGGCCCCAGCAGGTGGGAGGCTGGGCGTTGGCATTGCCAGTGCACAGAGTGTAAGCACTGTGACCAGTGCTCAGCACTAATTAATTACCCTCTGACGTGGGTGGCAGTGGCATGGCAATGCCAGTTGCTGCCTCCCTGCCCACCCAAATGCCCTCCACGGCTCTGTTCCTGTTTGTTTCACCTGTCTGCTTTGGCACAAGTCTTAAAAAAACACCCAAGGCCTTGGCTACCAGCAGCTGTGTGCCCTGCCCAGCCATGGCAAGATACTGCCAGACCCTGCAGCATTCAGAGTGGCACAGGAGGCACCCTCATTGATGGTGCTTTGCCCACCTTAGGGCCCACCTGGGTGCCCAGCCCAGCTCTCCCCATGTGAGTCCCTAGGGCTGAGACTGTTGCGCTGAGTGTCCCCCTCCCGTGAGCCATCTGGGGTGGGTGAGTGCCCACCTTCCAGCTCAGGTGCCAGCATTTTCTCCTTTGCACAAGGCTGCCCCACTCCCACATGCCCCTGGCTCCTGTTTGTCTTTCCATGCCAGCTGCACTGTGTGCTGTGTGCCTGCTGGCCTTGGGCTCAGCTCCTGCCCGCAGAGAGCCACACTGCCCTGTGCAGCACCAGCAGCTTGTCCCAGCCCCCAGAGTGGTAGTGGTCAGGATCAGACCTGGCCCCATGGCTCTTGGGTGCCAGTACACACAGTGCTCGGATCCTGGCACCTGGTGTGGCACAGAGGTGCCCACTCTCACCAACCCTGCCAAGGAGCAGTCACTGGGCTTTGAAATGGTTTCAGAGAACAACAAAGCCCTTGCAGGACCACTCACCCTGCAGGGTGCCCATGGTGCCTTGTCTGCTTGCTAACCACCAATTTCTTACCTGTGGGGAGCTTAATTAGATCAGTGCCCACCTGTCTGGCGTCTAATCCCAGCCTGTGCCAGCTGGGCAAGCACAGCTCGTTCCTCAAACAGAGATAAGGACCTTTGTGCAGTGCAGGCTGCCCTTTATTTAACTGGTTGCTGGGCACTGGCTTGTGCCTCTTGCCTTCCCTGAGGTGTCTCTGAGGGTGCCATGCTGCTGGGTGCCACAGGTGTTGGGTGCCTTCCTCCCACCACTGAGCAGCTTTCACCAGCACCTCTCTTGGGGAGTGCATTTCCAGGCGGCACAGGCAGAGGCTCCAGTGCCACCCCCTGCCTCCGGCACCCCACACGGGTGTGCCATGTCCCCGCCCCTGGGGCTGCTGAGTGCCAGCCTCTCTGCCAGCCCCTGCCCTGACACGTGTCTGGCGGCCTTGTGAGCAGTGCAGTGGATTTTGGGGCTGAGGTGCCTGAAGTGCCTGGCCCCAGCCCTGCCCGGTGCCAGCCCTGCCCGGGCTGAGCCCCACGGAGCGTGCCCGGCTTCTGCAGCCTTCCCCTAGGGACTAGCTCCCTCTCTGCCGTGCTGGGCAGAGTTCAGCCAACCCTGCTGCCATCTGCCTGCAGCTGCTGAGAGAACCCTGCCCGCAGGAGGACCCCCTGCAGCAAGGGCAGCTCTGCCCTGTGCCCCACGATCCCCGTGGGCTGCAGTGGGGAGGGCTCTGGGGGCCACTGACAGGGGTTGCAGCCTCTGGCGATCAGCTCAATAGTGAACTGGGGTGGTGAAAAGGGGGTTGTTGTGAGTGGCATCCTGCTTGGCACCTGCACCCTTGCTGGGGGAGCAGGGCTGCCATGGTGACCCTGGAACTTTGTGTCCTGGCAGCTCCATCCTCTGCCAGAACTTTCCAGCACACTGTGCCTGGGCATGGCAGCAGCTGCCCCCTTGCCCCCAGTGTGCTGCAGGGATAAGGGTGCTCAGGAAGGTCCCTGAAGTTGAGGTCCCTGTTCTTGTGGGGTGCTGGGTGCCATGCTGTGCTGGGCTGTCCTGGGGACAGGTAGACAGCAGGCACTTTGCCCACCGTGGCAGCGTGGGTGGGCAGGGGCTGGCTGGGATGGCTCAGGGTGCGTGGGATGGTGCTGGGAGCTGGCTCCTGCTGTGACTCATCACCAGGGCTGCCAGCCCTGGTCCCACTCCCCACGAGGCCACTCTGGTGCTCTCCTGCCTGCTGCTGCCCACAGGAAAGGTGTGGGCAAGACAAAGAGCAGGGCTAGAGCAGCTGTGTGCTGCACCTTCACCCAGCTGTGCACCCCACACACCCAGCTGTGCAATCCCCCACCCAGCTGTGTACCCATCCAGCTGTGCACCCACACCCACAGCTGTGCACCACACATACACACAGACCTATCCAGCCCCATCCAGCTGTGTACCCACACACACCCAGCTGTGCACCACCACCTCCAGCTGTGCCCAGCCCAGACAAGCACTCAGCTCTGTGTAATCCCCAGGCTGCCCCAGTGGCTTGAGCCAGGCTGGGGCTGGCAGGGGCTGGGGGTGGCGGGGGCTGCTCCTGGCCATGGCTGCAGTAGTGCTGAGTGTGCTGAGCCCAGCTGAGGGGGCAGCCTGCTGAGCCCATGGCTGTGCCCAGGTGCTGGAGAGGTCCCCAGGTCTGGCATGCTCAGAGAAGTCAGGAAGAAGGTTTGGGCCATAGTGCAGCCCCGGGGGAGGGCTGGATCCTCCTTTTCCCCTGCCCTGATGTCAAAGGGTTGGAAAGTGAAGCTGCTGCTGCCTCTGCTGCTGCCTCTGCTGCCTCTGGCACAGCCCTGCTGAGGCTCTGGGGGGCGTTGGGTTGGGTTTTTCCTTTGACAGCTACCACATGAGCACAGGTTTGCATTGGTTGGATTTCAGCTGCCAGCCTGGTCAACCACTGCCCACTGCAGAGATCCTCACTGCTGCCAGCTCTGGGGGCCTCAGGTTGTCCTGCAGCACCGGGGGGCTTGTGGTGTCCTCTCCTGTGGTGGCACCTTGAGGCTTGGGGTGTCCCATGGGGCAGTAGCATCCTGGGGCTTGAGGTCCTGTGCAGCAGAGTGGGCACTGCCTGCTCTTCCCTGCAGGGGTCATGAAGTCATAGACCTTGAGCTGGAAGGGATCCATGAGGGTCGTCGAGGCCAACCC
Source organism: Semnornis frantzii (assembly GCA_013399775.1). NCBI lineage: Eukaryota > Metazoa > Chordata > Aves > Piciformes > Ramphastidae > Semnornis > Semnornis frantzii. The sequence continues at coordinate 92,146 of VWYK01029025.1, read as the reverse complement.
TCAGGGCACTTTGTTGCAGTCAGTAGTGGCTCTGCCAAGGCAAAGGAGAGGTCGAGGGACAGCTCTGGTGACTGGGCACCTGCCCCGGGGCAGTTGGCTTCCATGCCCAGAGGCCACTGAGGGACCTAGGGAAGTGTTTGACCTCTCTCCTCCTCCTGCTGACCTGCTCTCTCCTGTGCCCACAGCAGCATCGTGCCCCCGGAGCCTGGACTGTGCCCTGCAGCGCCGAGAGTTCTGCCCACCAGGCTCGGGTGCCTGCGGGCCCTGCCTGCCTGCCTTCCAAGAGGACAGCCGCGGGCGATGTGTGCAGAAGCAGCTGGCACCCAGCGGTAGGTGAAGCCTCCTGCAGCCCCTGCCCTGCCTGCAAAGCTGCCCCGCGGGAGGTTCCCATGCCTCAAGGTGCCCCCTGCCCCCGCAGCTCCCCTGCCTGACTGCTCTGTGTGGCAGGCACATGGGCACATGGGGATGGCAGCTCTGCTCCAGCTCACCCCGAGCCCCAGCTCACCACAGCTGCAGAGGGTTTCTGGGGCTGGTAGGGAGATGTGGACCTGACCCTGCTCCTTGTGCACCCTCCTGCAGCTGTGCCCATGGTCCTGCCAGCACCCAGGGGTGCCCAGAGGTTGGGGTGGGGCAGGCTGGCTGCCTGGCTGCTCTGGGCTGGGGGCTTTAGCTGGGGCAGGAGGGGTGGGGCAGGAATGGCCCTGCAGAGCTGCAGCTTTCTGTGCATGGAGCTGGGGCTCCTGCAGATCCCATGGCCCAGGCAAAGGGGTGCCCACAGCCTCACCCGTGCCAGGGCTGAGCCACGCTGGTGTTTGGGATTTCAGCACCTGGTTCCCTCTGGTTTGAGATGTTGAGCTGTGATGTGAGGCTGCCATCTCCTGTCCTGACCATGCTTAGCATCTGTGCTGGGAGGAGGTAAAGTTGGCAGTGCTGGGTAGGATCCCTGCCCAGCTGCAGACAAGGGCACCAAGGGCTGCACCGAGTGGTATCTCCTGAGCCTTTCCCAAGGCAGCTGTGGCAGCCTGGGTGGCTGCATTGTGCCAGGGGCAGAGATGGGCAGAGCATTCCCAGGGAGCAGCAGCCTGTGGTCACTTGTGCCACCCTGCACAGGGCTCTCCCTCCCCCAGCCATGGCACCTGCACCCTGGCACTGCCACACAGCTGGTGCTGGGGGCTGGGCAGGGTTTTGTGTGGCTGAGCTCAGCTCTGTTTGTGACTGGGGGAACTGAAGGCAGAGCTGCTTCTGTGCCCCCCCTCAGTATCAGGAGGTGACTCCAGTCTGGAGCTGCAGCCTCCCCCAGCTGGTTTTGCCTGGACCTGGGCAAGGAGACAGGTCCCAGCCCTGCCACTCCTGTGGGTTTCACTGGGCACTGCCTGGGGCTGAGGTGGGGGCTCTGGAGCACCTCTGAGCCACCTCTGTGCTTTCTGTAAAGGGCACTTCCTCCAGACCACCCTTCTCTGCCTCCACTGCCCCACAGCCCTCTCACTAAGGGGTGGTTGGTTTTGGCATGGTGGGCAGAGCCCACAATTCCTCCTGCTGCCTGTGGTGGGCACCCTGCAACATTGCCTGGCCCTGGCATGGGGCAGAGCTGCTGCTCACCAGATGGCATCCCCTCCAGAACAGCACCACCATCCCCACCAACACAGCATTGGCAGCCTCAGCCACAGGCCCTCGACCACAGCCCCCAAGAGGGGCAGACTGGTTCATCCTGTGCCAGGCAGTGCAGGTGATGAGTCCCATGGCAGGACCCAGAAAGGGAGCTTCCCCTGGCACCCCAGCTGCTGCCTGCATGGAGGGGGAACCTCTGGGTTTTTGTGGGAGTTGCTTTCTGTTCTGGTTCCCAAGTCTTGGGCACACTGGGAGGTCCCACCAGGATACAGCCAGAACTGCCCTTTGCCCACGACTCAGCCTGTGCTCTGCAGCAGGTGGGCACATGAGTGATGGCAGAGCTCATCGTGCCCTTCATGCCATCAGCCTCCTGGTGGGAGGATCACCCCTTGAAAGCAGAGGGGAGACCCTCAGCATGGGGCTCTGGCTCTGCACAGCTTCTCTGGCCAGGCTGTGCTGAAATGGGGGCAGTGACTGGCAGGGGCTGAGAGAGGGGATGGCACAGGGATGGGGTGCAGGCCTGGCATTTGGCAGTGAACCTCTGCCACGGGTTCCACGTCCAAGCATCTGGACCAGTTGTTTGTGGCTTAGTTTTCAATGTGAAGCCTTGGGAGTAAATTCCTCCTCTTGGCACATGCGCCAGCATCTCCATGGCAACCCCACTCCATGCCAGCTTCATCAGGGAGATGTGGCCACAGCAGCACCCTCTCATCCTCTCCCAGCCTTGGCAGGGACATACACGACCAAGGTGCCCTCTGGGAGGATGCCAGGAGCAGTGCCACCACTTTCTAGAGGGGAGGACACCACAGCTTAAAGATGCCTAACCCTGGTAAAGAGGATGCCCATACAGCAAAGCAAAGCTGAGTGGGCATCCCCTTTACCAGGGTTAGGCATCCTTGAGCTGCTTGTGGCTGCTGCTGCTGCCCTGCGTGGGACACCCACGGGGAGGGAAAAGTCCTTAGGAGGGGCTGGCACAGGGCTGGAATGCTGTGTGCCAGCCTGGTCGTGCCCTCCCTGCTGCGGACAGGTGCTGCCACTTACCATCAGAGGGCACTCGTGCCCTGTGCATGCCCTGCATGCCCCGTGTATATCCTCCCTGCTTCCCTGCCCAGCATGCCCAGCTTGCTGCAGCAGCGCTGGTGGATGCCCTCTGGCAGCCTCTCTTGCAGCAACAAGTAGGCCTGAGGGCATCTGGGCAGGCAGCAGCCCTGGGTTGGGGTTTCACTCACCCGTGGTGCCCAGCTGGACCTGGGCATCGGTGCCCAGCTGCTTCTGCCCCACAGATGATGTGGGATGTCAGCTGTGGCATGGCCATGGGAGATCACAGCTGGCAAAGAGGGGTGTGGGGAGCCTGAGCTGCTGAAAGAGAACAGGGCAATGAAGCTGCTTCGTGTGGGTGAGTGGCACAGCCCAGGTACTGCTGGCAGTGCCACAGACCACAGCTGGCACAGCTGCCTGGGCTTGCCTTGCAGCACTTCACCCGGCAGGAAGCTCAGAATGGCCTGGGAGCTGCTGGTGCTACTTTTCCAGCTTCTCCTTCCTTGTTCCAGTCATGTCCCATTCGTCCTGCTGAAGCCTTGGCTGCAGTGGCAGGGCTGGGCCGTGGCAGCACCGCTGCACTCCACTTTCCCCAGACTCAGTGGCACACATGGTCAGGGATGTCCCTGGGTCCCACAGCGATGGGGACAGGCCTGAGTGCAGTGGGGAGCTAGAATGAGGCACCAGAACTTTCTCATCCTGAAGGCAGGGCTGTGCCCATCCTGGGCACCAGGCTGTCGTGTTCAGTCCCATGGTAGCTCTGCAGCCCATTGGGAGAGCCTGGCCCTGTGCCAGTGCCTTGGCGCCACAGCACTCACGCATCCGGCACAGTGCTGGTGGCACATGTGCAAGCCTGGCACCACGTGCCAGTGGCACTGCTTTGCTTGTGGAAATAACTGAGTGCAAGGAGCCAGGGAAGCCTGGGGTCGGTGAGCTGCTCTGCCTCCTGCCAGGGCTGGCAGCCTGGGGCTGCTCTGGGAGCCAGGGCACATGGGGACCAGACTCCTGCTGTGCAGCTCTAAAGAGGATGCCCCTTTGAAACTGGGTTTTGGCTTGCATGGCTGTGAGTCCCAGGGCAGCTGCATGGCCTCTGTGCCCAGTTCTGGGGGGAACTGGGATTGATTTCCAGCACTGGCAATGAGGACAGATTCCAGTGGAGCTGGCACTAGCAAGGCATGGTGCCCCTGCCACCTCACCCGTACGTGTCTTTGGTTACCCTCCAGGGCTTCCCACCGGGGACAACCTGAGCATGGCCGTGCTGGGGCAGAGGGCACAGGGATGGGGACAGGTCAGGGACACCTCCTGCCTCCCAGGTTGAGTTTAATGCTGTCGAAAGCAGAGTGGTGAGCGTCGGAGCTTCGACTCTGCTGGCAGAGCCTGAGGACAGCAGCTCCACCCCTGCTCTGTGCTCTTGCCCAGTGGATGGGCACCTCTGGCGTGCACCATACCAGGGCATGGCCTGGGGCAGTCCTCCGTGAAATCCCCAGGCAACCCCTGCGTATCCTGCTGGTCCTGGCTGCGTGAGGCATCCCGACCCCCTCCCGGTAGGGGCTGCACCCCTCTGGGCGCTGGGCAGCCACCGGTGCCTGACTGCAGGGAGGCTTCCAGCAGCTGCTGCACAGCCCCAGGCCAGCCCTGCTCAGGGCCGCTCCAGCTCCCTGCGGGACAATGTGAAGTGAAAGCCAACGTTCAGGTGTCCCCTGCCTGCCCTCGGAACGGCCCCGCAGCCTGCAGCGGCTCTGCCCCCACCCTGCCACAGCTGCCTCTGCCACAGCTGCCCCTGGCACCCTGCCGCGGAGTCTCCCGCGGCCCCCCCGGGTCAGGGGTGCTGAACACCTCCAGGTTGAGGGGCGTGCGGCAGGACCCGGGCGGCGGCTGCTGGGCACCTGCCTGCTCCTGCGGGGCTCTGCTGCACCCACTGGCTCTGGCACGGGGCTAGCTGTGGCTGCTGCTGCTCCAGCCTCGGGGCTGGGCGCTCGGTCCCGGGGTGCCCATCCCATACCCGCTGTGTCCCGGCACAGGGCGGATCTCAGTTCCCAACTGGGAGGAAGAAATCGATTTTCTGGCCCGGCAGGAGGCTCCTCGCCCCCAGGCGCTGCGGGATGGCAAGCCCAGGGGTAAGTGCCTGCTGCCCTGTTCCCACCCGTGCCAGGGCACCAGCTTGGGCTGCTTTGCCCTCCAGGGCTGCCTGGGCGCTGCCCTGCTCACAACTCTGCCTTCGCCCGCAGCCACCCCGGTCCCTGCTGGCAGCAGGCAGCATGTGAGCACCAGGCTGAGAGAGGGGCTGCAGTGGGGTCCTGCCAGCAGTGAGGCAGCTGCCACCCTGCCCACCTCCACCACCCCCTCAGTCCAGAAGTACCCTGTGGAGGCATCTCCCATCCCTTCAAATGACAACGTGGTGCTTGGTGAGACCCTGGGGACAGGCAGCTCATGGGAACAGGATCCATGTCCTGACTGGGGAAGCATGGGCTGGTGGCACCATGCCACCAGGCTCACCCAACCGTCCCTGTGTCACCATCCACCTCTGCAGGGCTGATCGTGGTGTGCACAGTGGCTGGGATCTCGGCGCTGATCGTGGCTGCAGTCTGCTGGTGCAGGTGAGTGTGGAGCTGCTGCTGCCAGGCAGGGGAGCTTGTTCCTGTGTGGCTGGGCACATGCCAGGGGTTGGAGCAGAGGCAGTAGCTTCCCTGACCAGCCCCCCTGCAGGTGTGGTGTCTGCTGGTCAGGGTGGGGTACAGGACACAGCGTGCCAGGCACAGGCTCCTGGTAGTGGGTGGCACCTGAATTGGGTACCACTGTGGTGCTGGGTGCTGACAACACTCCCTGCCATGTTGGTGTCTTGTGCTCAAGCCCCATGGGATGGAGATGGCTGTGCCTGCAGGTGCCACCCCTTTGCAGATGCCATGGCAGGGAACACAGATGGGGGGGGACACACATGACACACAGGACGATGGGGACAGCAATGATGACAACTACGACAACGACAACGACTGAGGCCCTCCCAGGGGCCACTGGCTCCCAGATGGAGTCATCTGCTCCTGTGCTTTCCTCTCCTCTGCAGGCTGCAGAAGGAGATCAGGCTGGCACAGAAAGCTGACTACTCAGCACAACGAGCAGCCAGCCCCTTGCCCTGTGACAAGATCTCGGTAAGGTGCCCACCTCCCTGCTTGTGGTGGGGCTTTTGGGGATGAAACCAGGCATGGGCTCTGCTTAAGGGGCTTGAGGTGCCAGGCAGGCTGGGGGCTCTCCAGAGCCCAGCCCCCATGGCCGTCTTTGCTCTCTCTGCAGCCCGGGGACAAGACGCTGGCTCAGAGTGCCCAGGTGTACCACTACCAGCACCAAAAGCAGCAGATGCTCTCCATGGAGAAGTGAGCAGCTCCCAGAGCAGACAGCAGACCTGGGCACAGGTCCATGCCCAACCATTACCTGGGATGCTGGTAAGCATCCCTCTGAGCTTCACCCCCTCTCTGCCCTGTCCCTGCAGGCATAAAGAGGAGCCCAAGCTGCCGGACTCGGCCTCGTCTGATGAGGAGAACGAGGATGGAGACTTCACTGTGTACGAGTGCCCCGGGCTGGCACCGGTAGGAAGGGCACCAGGCAGCTGGGGGGACTCTGTGCGTGGGGGGAGTGAGATCCAACACATGCCTGGGATGTGCATGTCTTTCACCCAAGCCGTTTGCTTCCTCCTTGTGTCCTGACCTGTCCCACTCCAGTGGGCAGAAGAGGGTGCCCTGGCATGGGTGGCCCAGCAGGGGCTGTTCCTTAGCAAGCACTGCCCCGTGGGCCTGGGAGCTGGACCGGCCCTTGGAAGACCCAATCCACCATCCCTGCGGTGCCAGAGATGTCGTCACCAAGGGCTCCTGGCCACCGGAAGGCTTATCCTGGTGCCTCCCCAGCGTCCAGACTGGGCACCCCTGACGTCTCAAAGCCAAGGGGGCACTTTCCTGGCTGGCAGGGGACCCCGGGGAAGGGCATCTCCTAACGGCTTTGGATACAAAGAACACAAAGAGGCCCAAAAGGAGCCTTTCACATGTTAATGGCTGCCGAGCGCGGCCATCAGGACCCAGATTAAGGTCATCGTTAGGTCTTTCCAGGCCCATTAAAGGGCACTTGATGGCAAGCTGGCAGTCTGGGCAAGGAACCCCGCTCCGGCCAGCCAGGCCGTGGGGTCCTGACTGGCATTTGGGTTTTACACATCGGCAGCCCATCCCAGCATCCCTGACTGCTCCTGGCTGGGCAGCAGCCCCTTTCCTGGGATGCTGCTGTGTCACCCCAGCCCACGCAGTGTTCCACATCCTCCCTCCTCCCCGCTGGGCAGGGGTTCAGACTCAAGTCCCTTAGGCTGGCACAGCTCAGCTCACAGCTGGTTTCTGACCTCCCCCTTCTCCTTCCCCCACCCCTCTCCCTCCGCTGCAGACTGGAGAAATGGAAGTGAGGAACCCTCTGTTTGACGACAACTCCTTACACCCCTCCAACCCCAAGTCGCACCAGTAATGCCCTCCTCTGATCCGCCTGAGCTTGCTACGGACTGTGTGCCCAAGACTGATGCCCGGCGGGGCAGGCGCGACAGAAGGGCACCCGCAGCTGGGCAAAGGGGCGCAGACCCCACTCTGCCAGGCTGTTTGATGCCTGCCCAATAAACACCCAGTAACAGCTTTGGGAGGGGGGGATCGCCCCCGATTCCAGCGTCCTTGTCCTCTTTGCTGCTGTGACCGCGTCCCTGCCTTGCCCTTCTGCCCTCGCTGCTCTCGGGGAAGATGCCAGCCCTGCAGGGTAGCAGCCACTGTCTTGGCACAGAAACTAGGGAGGGCTGCAGCTCTTTGCACTTGGCTTTGAGGAGAGGGCACCGCTAATGGCTCTGGTGCCTGGCCTGCCTCCTCCTCCCCAGCTTGGGCAGCCCCTGGCAGCAGGGTCTGAGCCAGGAGCCAGGAGCAGGAACAGGTTGGCATTGCTCCCCAGGATCTCTCTTCAGATACCACCCTGGATCATGCCTAGCCAGGAGGAGAGGCTGTGCCATGGCACCTTGCACTGCCTGCATCCCCTTTTAGGGGTGCTGGTTCTCGGAGGCCCTGGAGTGCAGACAGTCCCTGTACCAGCTGCTGCGGCCTCACCCCCATGCTGGGCTGTGCCAGCAGAAGCAGATTTCCTTGCAGCAACCTTGGATACCATCTGAGATCTCACTCTGGACCTCCATGGGTTTAAGGTTTTGGTTTTAAGCCTGTGTGGCCGTGGCACAGGAAGGAACAACAGCAGTGGGAGTTTGAGGTGCTGGGGGCGTAGCCAAGGCAGGGTGACTCTGCTGCAGGGTGACTGCTGCAGGGTGACTCTGCTGCAGGGTGACTGCTGTGGGGTGACTGCTGCGGGGTGACTGCTGCAGGGTGACTGCTGTGGGGTGACTGCTGTGGGGTGACTGCTGCAGGGTGACTGCTGCAGGGTGACTCTGCTGCAGGGTG
>VWYK01029025.1:63502-78208 GCA_013399775.1 Semnornis frantzii | reverse complement strand
CCCTTCGCTAGCCCTGCCGCCACCGCCTTCTCCGCTCCCCCGCTCTGCCCTCCCGCCCTCCAGCCGGGCTCCGGCGGCCTCTCCGGGCTGAGCAGCACCGGCAGCTCCGCCGCCAGCGAGGGTGGACACTCCAGCGACAGTGGCGACGAGGTGAGATCCGACGGGACGGGGACGGGTTGCCCTGCCCCCAGCGAACTGAGTGTCCCGGCACCTTTCAGGGGCAGCACTCTGCCCTCCCTGTCCCGGGGGTAGGGAACGGGCTCAGGGCTGGCTGCCGTGTGGCTCGGTTTAGGCAAGGAGCAGCCTGACCACCCCCGGGCAGAAGCCGGCGGAGACCTCGCCGGCGCGGGTCTGCCTGACCTCCCGCCGGGTGTTCCCTCGGGCGCAGCTCTAAAGCGGCCCGACGAGTCCGCCAGCGAGGCTCCTCGGAGAGGGCTCGTTGGGGTGAGAAAGCAGGATTTGGGGACTCGGAGCGCAGCTCGTCCTGGCGCTGACTGCCCTGACAGGGGACTATACACGTCCCTACAGGCGGTCCGCAGTGCGCGATGCCGCAGCCAGCTCCGGGTGGCGAAGCTCGGAGCACAGAGCGCGGCCACCGCCGGGATCTAACCAGCAGTCGCTGAATTTCGGCTATGCGGGAACGGTGCCTGCTTCCCCGGGCGCTCCGCTTGGGTCTCCGCGAGCACCGACGGCAATCGGCTTGCGGGCAGAACGAATCTGAAAGCGGGGCGGGCTCGGAGGATAGTCAGCTGTGCTTTGAGGTTGTTTAATACTTTTGAATCTTGGCATCGTATAAACCACCCCTCCAGGCACGGGCACCACCGGGAGCAGCAGCAGGCGCTGCCAGGATCGGTCGGAAGGTTCCGGCTGGGTTTGGGCGGACCTGCTGCGGAGGACGCGCCCGCGGGGATTCGAGAGCTCCCACGCGTTCCACCGCGGAGCGGGGCGGGATGCGCCTTCCTCCGGTCGCAGCACGTCGTGCTAGGGGCTGTTCTAGCGGAGGGAGAGGCAGCACTGCCCCGTGACAAGGATGCTCCGCGCTTCCTACAGCCGGCGTACGCCGGGAGTTAAAACCTGAAACCTGGGGGCGCGAGGAACGTCTATAAAATCTGACATTTGCGCTGCAAACGTGAAAATTTGGCAAAATATTGCCAAGGAGCCTGGCAGCAGCTGAAAGCTGTATTGCAGAGGCGAAGGGAGCACCTGGATGAGCGCCCGCCCGGGAGGAAAGCTCCTGTTTGTGGCAAAGTGTCTGAACCCCGCACTTTATTTGCTTTCCCTGAGCTGTTCTGCCTTGCCCAGAGGGGTTGGCAAGTGGCCATCCCGCGCCGTGGGAACGGATTGACCACGGCTCCTGATAACTGTCCGCTTGAAATGTGTAGGAGTGGGGAGATGCAGGGGCCAGCAGCAAACGCACCCAGCGGTGTTGCTTCTGGTCGGGCCAGGAGGGCTGAGCCTGAGAAGATGTTCCCAGGCCATGTTGGGGCAGAGCGGGAGCTCTGGGTGCCCCTGGGACCTGCTTGCTGTCCCCAGGTTCTTATGCTTTGGCCTCTGCTAGGCTAGCTGAGGTGAGTGCCATGTGAGGGTCTTGTGTGAGTCAGGGTAGGTTGAAGGCACGCTATGGATCCCTGAGCAAAGCTTATTCTTCAGGGATTGGGAACAAACCAACCCATCGCCCCAAGGACCCCATGGCATAGAGTGGCAGTGGCTGTTGGATGCTAGTGGTGCCCGGGGCTCACTTGGGCTGTCTCCTGTTCCCATTCCTGTCTCATGTTGCCCCCAACACAGGGACAGATGTGGCTCCTGGCAGTCCCATGTCCCCTCTCAGTATGTCTCTGTCCCTGTCAGGACACACCAACCTCGGAAGAGCTGGAGCAGTTTGCCAAGGACCTCAAGCACAAACGCATCATGCTGGGTTTCACGCAGGCTGATGTGGGGCTGGCGCTGGGCACCCTCTATGGTAAGGCTGTGGGTAAGGGTCCTCCTTTTCCCGCCACACCCGGGGGGAAGGGAGAGGCCTGGTAGGGGGATGGAGCACCTGAGCAATAGAGATTTCTGCTCCTTAACGACCTGCAAACGAGGTGGTGAGCACCCGCCCCGGGGCTGCTGGGGCTCTCCAGCCCTGTTAAGTGCAGCTCGGGTTGGAACTGTTTTAGTAACAGGGACCCAGTTTAGATGAGGTCATGGAATCTTTTAGACCCTTCAAGTCCAACCATTAACCCAGCGCTACCAAGTCCACTGCTAAAATCTCTCCCTCAGCACCAGATCTACACTTCTGGATGAGCTTTCCACTATTGACCTGGCCAGCCTGTTCCAGGGCTTAATAACCCCTCGAGGGAAGAAATTTTTCCTGATCTTCAATCTAAACCTCCCCTGGGGTAACTTGAGGCCGTTTCTTCTTGTCCTATCGTTTATTGCTTAGGCAAAGAAATTGACCCTACCTGGCTCCAGCCTCCTTTCAAGGAGTTGTAGAGAGTCAGAAGGTCTCCCCTTGGCCTCTCCAGGCTGAACAACCCCAGTTTCTTCATCACTGTTCTTCAGACCCTTCACCAGCTTTGCTCTTCTTTGGACTCACTCCTGCCCTTCAGTGCCTTTCATAAGTGAGGGGCTCAAAACGGAACCCAGCATTTGAGGTGTGGCCTCATCAATGCCCAGGGACAATCACTGCCCTAGTCCTGCTGCCCACACTGTTGCTGATCCAAGCAGGATTCTCATGTCCTCCTTGGCCACCTCCACCTACTCTTAACTGACACCCCCAAATTCTTCTCTGCCAGGCAGTTTCCCCAAGCCTGGAGCATTCACAGGGTGGTTGTGATCCAAGTGTTGGATTCAGCACTTCTTATTGTTGGACTTCACAGAGCTGGGCTCAGCCTATCCAATGTGTCCAGATCCTTCTGTAGAGCCTCCTAACCATCAAGCAGAGAACAGCTACAGCTGCTCACTGCAAAGCATTCCAGTGCTCTGTGTGCCTGCTGAAGCTGCAGGGAGAATGCCTTTCCTGGACCCCTATCTCGGGGAGGGATCTTGGAGAAGGGATTCCAGGGGGGCGCTGGGTGGGAGATGCTGGCTGCAGAGGGGCAGAGGCGGAGTGTGATGTGCTGCCTGCCCACACAGGGAAGATGTTCAGCCAGACAACCATCTGCCGCTTCGAAGCGCTGCAGCTCAGCTTCAAGAACATGTGCAAGCTGAAACCGCTGCTGCAACGCTGGCTCAACGAGGCAGAGAACACAGACAACATGCAAGAGGTGCAGGGCTGGGGGGTGGGGGTACCATGCCCTGGTGAGCCATTAAGCTGCAACTTCTCCCTTTTACACGTGGGTTTTGGGAGAGAAAAGGGGGGTGGTAGGTATCTTGTGCCATAGCTGCATTTCACTGCCACAGCTTGAGTCCAGCTTTGGGCAAATCACTGGGTATCACCTGCCAGGCTGGGGGGACCCCACATTCCTTCCCCCCACTGTGAGAATTGGTAGCTCTTGGTAGCATCTTGGGTAAGCTAGAAGTGCAGCTTGCTGCTCCCTGGCAGGATGTAGGGAGACACATCTGCCCCCACTGCCTCAGCTGCAGGCAGCAGTGGAACACTGGGAATTGCTCCAGTCAGAGTGGGGTGATGCTCAGGGGACAGTCGTAGGGACAAAGCTTGTCCCATCTCTCCCAGACCTCTGCAGCCAGTCAGAGGTGCATCCAGAGTGTGGTGGGGACATTGCCAGCCCTGGAACCAAGTGCATGGCCTTTCCTTTCCAGATGTGCAATGCAGAGCAAGTGTTGGCTCAAGCCCGGAAGAGGAAACGCAGGACCAGCATCGAGACCAACGTGAAGGGGACCCTGGAGAGCTTCTTCCGCAAGTGTGTCAAGCCCAGCCCCCAGGAGATCTCCCAGATCGCCGAGGACCTCAACCTAGACAAAGATGTAGGTTGGGAGGGCTTGGGGGATGGGTGCCCAAATGGCCACAGGTCTTGTGATCACCTGCACCAGGCCAGTTTGGTGCTGGAAGCTGTGGGAGAGTGTCCGAGACTGGCAGCTACCATCAGCCTGTAGGAGCCTGGGAGGAGCCAAGTCAGGGACTGAGTTGTGCTGGTGGATCAAGGGGGCTACAAAGATGCCACCAGCAGAAGGGTCTCCTTGTCACTCACACAGTGCCTGGGCTTTCCCCCCTCACCCTCCCTTGTCTCCTGTCCCTCACAGGTGGTCCGGGTCTGGTTCTGCAACCGACGTCAGAAAGGCAAACGGCTGCTGCTGCCCTTTGGCAACGAGGCGGAGGGGGTGATGTATGACGTGAACCAGTCTCTGGTGCCCACTGCCCTGCCCATTCCGGTGACATCCCAAGGCTACAGCCTGGCACCCTCCTCTCCAGTCTACATGCCACCTTTCCACAAGGCCGAGATGTTCCCTCAAGTGCTGCAGCCTGGGCTCTCCATGAGCAACAGCAGCCACTGAACCAGGGGCTGCGGGACACGGCGGCTGGGCTGGCTCTCTGGGGCAGCTTCCCTGCCTCTGCCCTGAGGAGGCACTGTGGGCACAGCCCTGCTCCCAACTCCTGCCTGGGTGCTCACTGGGCTGCTTTAGGGCTTCTGGGCCCACGAGGGCAGGGGAACAGCTGGGAGCCTGGCACAGGAATGGTGCCCGCTCTCTGCAGTTGCTCCCAGCCCATCCCAGTTATGAGCTTAGTGGTCCTGGCAGCGTTGGCTCTCCTCTAACCTCTCCTAGGGGGCAGCTGTTGATGCCTCGCTGCACCCTACCAAAGGCTGAGTGGAGCTGCCTGCCTGGCACCAGCCCAGCTAAGCCACTNGTTCTCCAAATGGCTTTCCATTGTAGCTTTTTAAACAGCACCAATCCTCGTAGCGTGAATAGTTCCCCAGCTGCCTTCTCCCTCTCTCCTCCAGCGGGGCTGTGCCCAGAGCCCTGGTCCCCAGCACCTCTGCCCACCCTTGGGAGGCCCCAGCTGCCCCCACATAGACTTTCTGTGGCTATGCTGGTGGCCTTCTTTTAGGGGGTGGAGGGGTCCTCCCTGGCCCTTGTGCCCAGTGTCACCCTGTGTCAGCCTGGCTGGCTGATGCCCATCTGTCCCTAGGGAATCCCAGCCCAGGGGGCCACCAGCATCCTGCCCATGCTGCTCGCGCCCCTGTGCCTTGGAGCCTGCTGTAGTTAATGATTTTTATATTTTTTTTTCTTAATCATATTCCCTCTGGCAGTGAAATAAATTTCAGTTCTTTGGGGCCTGAGAGCGAGTTAACCCTTTCCTTGCCTCCTTGCTCCTGCACGGTGCCAGGCAGCAAAGCAGTGCAGGGTTGGCTGTGTGTGGGGCACAGCAGGGCTGGACCAGTGCACCCAAATGGGGTGGATCCGTTTGCATCATGACAGCAGTACCTGTCCCTTTTCTGTGGGCATCTTGACCCACCCACCACCAGGAGTCCAATGAGTGGTGGCATCTTGGCCCCAGAGAGGCAGGGGTTTGTCAGGGCTCCGCCACTCCTAAGCAGAGGTGGTCAGGAGCACAGGAGGTCACCTTCCACGCAGCCCAAGCTGCTGGTTTTCCATAGATGCTCTCTGGAAGGATGGAACCCAGCAGGATCTTGCAGGCTTTTTCAGGTGCTGCAGACACCTTGGGGTGGGGAGGGAGGAGCAAAGGAAGCCTGAGCTGTCCTGGCTGCGAGTGTGGCACCAGCAGCAGGCAAGGTGTGCTCCTGTGTGTGGTCCATCTGAGGCAGCCTCCTGTGGCTGCTGGGTGGTGCCAGGCAGGTCCAGGCGGGCACCAGGGCATGAGATGGTGGACATCAGAGATGCTGCCCAGGGAGGAGAAGCAAGTGACTGGCATGGCACCTCACTTGTCTGTTTACAGGGTAGGGATGCAGCCGGGCACCTGCTGGAGCTGCCTCTCTGCCGCTGCTGTGCTCTGCTTGCATGGTTTCTTGGTGGGGTACTGGAGGTGGGCAGTCTTTGGGCCAGGTAGCAGAAGGTGTCCCCTCTATTTGCTCCTTTCCACGTTTCCATCAGCTGATTTTCCATTCCAAGAGAAGGTAGGGCAGGCGCCCTGGCCTGTTCTGAGCCTCCCAAACCCTGTTGCTCCGGCACCTGGCCCGAGGCTGCTCACAGCCCCCCTGCTCTCTTTGCAGCTGGCCCAGAAGACAAAAAAAAACAGCAGAAATTGGAAGCCATAGAAAGCAGAAGAGCCTGGCATGCCCGGCAAATCCAACAGGAGCTGGGCCAGCCTGGGTGAGCAGCTGTTGAAGGGATGCCACTGCACACCTGGTATGAGGTGTCCCAGAGGGTACCCAGTACTGAGAAAGGGGGATGGGATGGGATGGGGCTGCAGCGAGGGAAAGCTGTGAGCAAACGAATACTTTATAGCCAGAGGGGTGGGTTGGCACCAAGCCAAAGGGCATGTGGTGAGAGNGGGGGGGAGGGGAGCAAGTGTGTGTGTGGCGCTGGAGGGGTGCAGGATGCTGACAGCACAGTGCAGGGTCCTGGTGGTACAGTTGCCTGCTCCGTGTGGTGTGTATGTGGTGCAGGACGTGCTGGGTCTTGGCAGTCCCGAGGGCATACAGAGCCAGCTCTTGGTGCCACAGGGTGCCCATCTTTGATCTGGGCTTGTTGCAAGGCTCTGAACACCAGCACCTCGCTGGCTTCCTGCCACAGCAGGGCAGCACAAAACCACAGCATCCCTGATACTGAGCAGGCAGAGATTGCTGTCGAGAGCAGTCAGTGGCCTCGCTGGCACGGTGACACCTGGTGCTCAGGAGTGGGTGGGTGGGGGGCATGAGAGCTGCTGGGCTGTGCAGGCATGTGGCTGTGGCTATACTCCATCCTCACTGCAGGCTGCTGAGCTCCCCTGAGCCTGCACTGAGGTTGGCTCCTCTGCCCCAGATGGAAATATCACTGTGGTGTTTTGCCACCCAGCAGAAGGTGCTTTTGGAGCACAGGGTGATCATGGAGGGAGGTTAGGGAGTCCTGAGCCCACCAGCAGCCCCGTGCCCTGCCCAGCCCCTGCACCGTAGGCAGAGTCTCTGTGGCACTGTGGTTTATTTCTGAAGCACCCTGGCGAGGTTGCCCAGTGTCAGGCTGGTGGGGGAAGGGACCGGTCCCGGGTTACAAGAAATGAGGTTCCACAACATTGCTCAAAGCCACAGTGTGGCAACAGCTGCGCTGGCAGGAGAGTTCCAGGCTGCTGCATCACTCCCTCCCCTCTACCCTGCTCTGCAGGAGGATGCTGCAGGTGTCTTCTACCTGCAAGTGTCCTCGCTGGTCCCGGGAGGCAGAGGGTGGTGCCCGTGCTAGGAGCTGAACCAGCTTTCCAGGTCAGGGTAGAGGTGCCCGTGGTGCAGGCTGGGGTAGGTGGTGCAGATGGTGCAGAGGCGCTCGGCCCAGTCGCTGTAGAGCTTGACGCTGAAGCTCCTCTGCCAGGCGAAGAACTGTCGGTAGCGGCTGGCGTTGACGCTCCGCAGGAAGCTGGCCAGCTCTGCCAGGGAGGAGAAGTCATCCACGTGGATGAAGGAGTCTGCAGGAATGAACTGCTCATAGTTGGCCCGGGGAGGCCCCAGCACGATGGGCACGGTGCCAGCCATCAGGGAGTTCCTCCAGAGCTTCTCGGTGATGTAGTCCTGGTGGATGGAGTTCTCAAAGGCCAGGTAGAACTTGGACCTGGAGGTGGTTGGCAAGAGGCAATCTTTGCACAGTGGCCTTCTGTTGGCTTTCCCATAGACGTTCACGTGGAGGTGTCTGGAGAGGTTTCTATAGACCTCAGCTCTGTACTGAGTCCTGTGGTAGTTGCTGATCACCCAGGACACCAGGTTAGTCTTCACGGGGATCCTCACGGTGCCTGACTTGTTGGGCACAAGCTTGCCGTAGGGGATGAAGATGTCTGAGTCCCGTCTGTAGGTCATCACCCAGTTGAAGGTCTGCTTCCAGCTGGCCAGGCCTTTGGTGTTGGAGGGTGACTCCAGGCAGACCCACACCCAGCTCTGCCCTGGTGGCCTCTCCTTGGGCAGCCTGTCCCTCCCGGGCTGGAGCCTGCTGTGGGGAAACACCACCACATCTGCCTGGCCCAGCAGCTGCCTCTCCATGGTGAGCTGGCAGCCTGCGATGCCGTACAGCTCGCGGCAGATGTCCCCGCTGACGTTGGGGATCTGATTTGAAGGCCATTCCCACACCAGAACCAGCAGCTGGGTCTGCTTGGAGGTTTCTCTGGAGACCTCCAAGGGCTTGAGGAAGTGCCTCAAGTTCCAGAGGGTGGTTACAAGAAGTCCCACAGTGACCACTGCCTTCGTGCCAGGCCGGCCCCGCAGTGGTGATGCCCAGGACATGTTGCTGTCACCTCCTCGGGTGAAAGCTGTGACCTGGGGAGAGGAGGGGCCCCAGGGGTTGTCAGCTTGCTGAGTGCAAGGGATTGTGGGTAGCTGGGACTGGAGGGGTTGGGGAAGGGCTCCTCCGTGGAACCTTGGCCTCACCCTTGCTCCTGGCACCTATCCTGGTCACGACCTCGCCCCAGGGTCCCCTGTGTACCTGATGTCACCCCACGGTAGTTCTGTGTCACCCTCCTGTGGTCTCTGTCCCCAACTCCCGGGTGAGTGGGGATCCTCCCAGAGAGCCGATGGGCTCTGGTCACCAGCCCCTCCCCGTGCCAACCACCTGGCACTGGTCTTCACCAGGAGTGACTGGGAAGCCTGAGCCCCTGCTCATGGCTCCTGCCCCTCTCCCCTGCACCCTCCTGCCCTGGCAACAGGGCTCTTCCCAGGCTCCAGCAGGGTGGGAGCTTGTGGCATCAGTGGCCCAAACACTCCTAGGCTGTCACAGACACACAGTGCCTGAAAGACAGGGCAGGGAGATCAGTGTAGGCAGGGAGCCAGTGAGGCTGCAACTGGTGGGGCTCAGCCCACAGGCACACGGGAATGCCGACCTTGAGGTGCTTGCCCCAGCATGGTGCCCATCTGCCTGCCTTAGCCTGCCATCTTCTGATGGGAACAGAGCAGTGGTGAGAGAGACTGGGCTGGGACCGGCTGCCAGCTCCAGCACGCCCAGCAGTGCCAGTCCTGAACGCAGAGCTTGGTGCCTCTGGCCCACCCATGGTGTTGGGCACCAACGGTGGCTTCCATTTTGAGGTAACTTCTAAAAAACATTGGCTGATCAACCCCCTGCCAAGCAGGCCTGTGCCAGTGTTTTGGAGCCTCTTGTGAAGTGATTCCCTGCTTGCCCACTGCAGCTTCTGCATCTCTACTGAAAAAAAAAATCCCTTCCCTGACTGGGCCCAGGAGCCTGTGAACCGTGAGCTGGGTTTAGGCTCCAGCCACAGCTGGCATCTGAAGGGAGGGGGTTGGCAAAGCTTTGCTGGCTCCCTGCAGCCTACACTGGTGCTTTGGGTCCCTCTGCCCATCACTCCCTGGCAATGGGCACGCTGCTGCCGTTCCGAGGGTGCTCTAGGATGGGACAGCCTGCTCTGGCAGTGCCAGGCACTGACCTATTTCCCAGGCCCTGTCCCGATGGCAGGCAGCAGTGCTGAGCTCAGACTTACCGAGGAAGGGCTGGTGCCACAGCGCGTGGGGTGCCTGTTTGTGTCTGCCCGGGCATCTGCTGGCACTGGGCTGGGGCACTTGAGGGCTTCCTCTCTTCTGTGGTTTTTGCCTCGTCCTGGCCCCACCATGGGTCCTTCCTGCTGCGTGTGGCAGCTGGCACAGCGCACTCCCAGCACTTCCCCTGTGCTGCAGAGACAGCGAGATGTACCATGGCTGGGTGCGTGTCCCAGGGGTGGGCACCTGCTGGATGGGTACCTTCTGGGTACAAGGTGGGTACCCTGTGGCTTGTGCATGCCCCATACCTGAGAGGGTGCTCCAAGGCTGAGCACGCACTCCATAGATGTGTGGTGCCTATGGCTGTGTGTGTGCCTGCCAGCTGAGTGCAAGCCCCATGCCAGCGTGGGATGCTGTTACTTGGTGCACACCCCATGCCAGCTGCTGCTTCCTGGCTGTGCTTTGGCACCCACTGGAAAGGCTCCTGGTGCAAAGGCTGCTCACAGCTCTGCCTGGCATCCTTCCCCATCCCCCTTGCTTCCACCACTGCCTTCTGGCTGGGCTGTGGCTCTTGCAGAAGGTGCCCTTGGCCCTACCTGGCACTTCAGCTCGCGATGTTCCTCAGGTGCCAGGCTTAGAAGCCAGGATTGGACCTTGGTTTCTTCTGCTAAGAACCTCCCCCATCCCAGCCAGAGTCTGGGTGCCCTGGGCAGGCTGTGGTTTTCCAAGGTACCCATCCTTGGTTTGGGGTTTATGGGATGGTGGCCATGTCCCCAGGCTGCCCCGTGGCTCTCCAGTTGGCTCTGCAGAGCAGGAGGTCTCCCCAAGCCAGTGGGGACTAACACCAGCTGCCTGCCCCCACTGCATTCCTGTGCCCCTGGCAGAGAGGTGCCAGGGCATGGGGATGAGGTATGGGGCAGCACAGAGGAGGGAACAATGGGTAGAGATCCTCACCCGTGCTGACTCCTGCCACTGCACCCAGCCCTGTGGGGCAGCATGAAAGCAGGGTCCTGCCCCCCAGCACAGCAGGGTGCCCACACTGCTGCCTGCCAGAGCCATGGCAGTGCATGGGGGGATGTGCTGAGCCCATGGGGCATCTTGCCAGCTGGAAGCTTTGTGCCAAAGCACACTCCACAACCACTCCTTTGTTGAGAGCATTAACATGTTGTTATCATCATCATCATCATCGTCATCACCACCCTGATTGTTGAGAGCAGGATTGCTGGGCCTGGCTGCAGACCCTTGGCACATGCAGCTCCCTCCAAGGTCAGGCAGGAGCAACCTGGCAGTGGGATGCTCACTTGGCTCAGACTGGAAAAAGGGAATTGATTCCCTGGCGTTTGCTGCTGCCCACAGCAGAGCTGGTGGAGGTGGAGGGTGGCATCAGCCCTAGAGTTTCAGCCTGGTATTGTCACTGGCACCATTTATGCCAACACCAGGGCCACAGGTGCTTCCCTCCTGGTGGGTGCTGGAAAGGAGTCAGTTGCTGCCTTGCCAGACACACATGCTGGGGCTTTGAATGCCCTACCTGTGCTGGTGCAGGCAGGGCCCTGCCCTCAGCCTTTCAAGGTGCCTTCTGTCTATCACCCGCAGCCTGGTTGCAAACAGGATGCCAGCCTGATTTTGATTCAACTGAGTCATCCTGAAACTGCTAGCTAAAGTGGCACTAGCAGCTCCTCTGCTGCCAAGCTCTGGGCCCCTGCCTTGGCCAGCCTGTTTTCTGCCAAAAGGGGAAGTGGGCACGTGTGTCTCAGTGGCATCTGCACAGATCTGCCTCCCATGCCCAGGCTCTGGACCTGTCTGAGCACATGTCTGGTTGTTCTCTTTGCTGGCAGTGCCAGGCACCAGGTGTCCACAAAAGAGATGGGGAAACTGGCAAAGGTGCCCCAAGGTGTTCAGCACTGTGCCCAGAGCCAGTAGGGGCTTACTGGGGCACACACATTGCTGGAAGTGGAATCCAGAACTGCTCCCTGGGTGTCCTCAAGCACTCTTGGGGTCTGCACCCCGTGGTGCACTCTGGCTTCTGCCAGCCACCTGGATCCTGGGAGCAAGGATGGCTGAAGTGCTGGTGGCAAGGTGCTGGGCAGCACCCCAGGCTGCAGCAGGGCTCTGCTTTCACTGTTGCTCGGGGAGCCTTCGGAGGCTAACTGCGGCTCTGGGGCTGTGTTTTTTCCTCCCAGCCATGTCCCTTGTTTCCTGTTATCTTTTCTCACCCCTTTCAGCATTTCTTCCCTTTCATGATTGAGAGCCCAGATAATGGGCACTGCACAGCCCGCAGGGCACCGTTCCCAGTCTGGGCTGCCTCAGCCCTGCCAGCTGCAGGACCCAGCTGCCAGCATCATCCCTACTGATGTCTCCATCCCCTCCACACAGCCCTAGAGACCACGGCCAGGACAACAGCAGAGACATCACCAGCCACAAGGTATCCACAGGAGATGTGGGATCGGTGGCAGAGCAGGAGGGAGCTTTTCCCTGGCACTTGTAGCCACCATCTTTGAGTGCTGCCCCGGGACACCCTGCCAGCAGGGATGGTGCCTCCGGTGGGTATTTGGAGGTGGTGGGTCCAGACACCCTGACCCCTAAGGCCCTGGGATGTGGCAGCATGGTCCTGGGGCTTCCAAGCCAGGGTGAATGCCAGGGCCAGCTCTGCCAGAGTGGGTTGGGCAGAAGCCACCAGCACCTATGGCCAGAGCCAGGGGCCGCTGGGTGACACCAGATGACAGCAGCACGGAGCAGGGACCTTTGTGTGGGTGGGTGCTGCCATCTGCAGATGACTCCACACAGGCAGAGGAGCTTAGCCACCCTGCAAGGAAGTCCTCTGAATAGTGCCCGAGGCCCTGTGCCCACAGGAGAGAGGGGCTGCTGGGGCTTAAGGCCCCCACCCCTCGGGCTGCACTGCCCCATGGCATGCATGGGCTGCCTCTTGCTGGCCCCTCACACGCTTTTGTGGTCATGCCAAGCAGCAGAGCTGTGAAGTTCACCAAGATCCACTCAAGTGCACCAGGAGACTGAGGTGAAGCCTTTGAGCCTATGCAAACCACAGCTGCAGTCGTGCCCCTCTCCAACTGGGGCCTGCCAGCTGGGGACCTGCAGGACAGGGGTTTTAAGGTGTTTCTCACCTGGGCTGGGGACAACCCAAATACAATCCCTTGGGAGGAGCCAAGGATGTATGGAACTCTCCTTCCCAGGGATCGAAAAAAGCCACTGTTGGTCTGCAGAGCTGTGTTGGCTGAGCCCCCAGGGCCCTGCTCCCCTTGGCACTCCAGGGACTCCTCACCTGCAGTGCTGCCTCCAGCTCTGGAGCCCTCAACACAGGACGGACACGGAGCTGATGGAGCAGCTCCAGAGGAGGTCATGAAAATGCTCAGGGGGCTGGAGAACCTCTGCTTTGAGGACAGGCTGGGGGAGATGGGGTTGTTCAGCCTGGAGAAGAGAAGGCTCTAGGGAGACCTTAGAGCTGCCTGCCAGTAGCTGAAGGGAGCTGTAAGGTTGGAGAGAGACTTCCCAAAGGCCTGCAGGAACAGGCCCAGGGGCGATGGTTTGGAATGAGAGCAGAGCAGTTATGGACTGGATGTGAGGAACAAGTTCTGCACTGTGAGGCTTCTGCAACACTGCAACAGGTTGCCCAGGGAGGCAGGGCATGGTGAGACTGGACAGGTCTGTGGGCAGCCTGCTCTGGTGAAGGATGTCCCTGCTGAGTGCAGGGGCTTGGGCTGGATGAGCTTTGGAGGTCCTTTCCAGCCCAGCCCATTCTGAGACTCTGGCACCAGAGTTCCCCAGTATGTCAAAAGGGAGAAATTCCATCAGAGCTCAAACTGCTGGTACCAGCAGAGTGCAGATGGGAAAGGGCCAGCCCTGGGCAAACCTTGTCCTGCTCCTCTCAATGTTGCCCACGCACCCTGCAGCACTGACAAAGCAGCCACCCTCCTCCGGGGCACTGAGCTGGGCAGTGCCATAGCTCTCTAACACCCTGTACCCCTGGGCACCCCCTGTCCCCCTCACCTTGGCACAGTGTTTCACCCAGAAGGTTTCTGAAGAATGGCTCTTTGTGGCAGGACAAGAGCAGCTTTTGTTAGTGCCTGGGCAGCTGTGGCAGAGCCTGCCTGAAATGCAGTCACCCTTGGCAGCACCCCTTGGGGATGGGTCAGCCGAAAGAGTTATTCACAGCTCCTGCCTGCATTTGGCCCTGCACACAGCATGGAGATGGTGACAGGGAAAAGGGCTGGAGGGAGAGATAGGTCCTGAGATGATGGAAGGGAAAAGGAGCTGGAGCTTGCCCGGGTGAATGCTTAGTGCTGCAGAGGGTGTTCCTCCCAGCCTTGGGGTGGCAGCTGGACATGGGGGTGGGCACAGCTTGCTACAGTTAAGTTGTTCCCAAACAGTCTGTGGGGTCGGGTGGGCAGGAGCTGTGGGCAGCTGGGCTGGCCAGGGCAGGCAGCAGCATGCGGGGACAGTAATGCCACCCTCGCATGCAGACCTGCCCGGTGCTGGGCTCCCCTGCAGGGAGGCTGTTGCCCCGGAGGGCCACCGGCAGAGGCCCAGCCCACTGAGGCCTGTCCGGTCTAGGTCTCTGGCTTGGAAAGCAGCAGAGCCGGGGGCAGCTCTTGCAGACCGAGGGTCTCTCCGAGCCGGCAGCAGCCCCGCTCACGGGCACGCCGTGCCCAGCCTCCCGAGCTCCAGCCGTGCCCCGGGCACTGCAGGGTCCGGCTGCGGCGCCTGGGGACCACCGCGGAATCACAGGGTGCTCGGCGGGCTGCAGGCTCGGACACACCTTGGGCTGCCAGACTGACTGGGCTGGGCTGAGCCGGGCAGGGCTGGGCTGAGCCGGGCAGGGCGGTGCGTGTGGAGCGGCCGCGGCCCGGCGGTGCCTTTAAGGGGCGGTGGCGGCGGCCTGGGCCCGGGGGTGGTGCTGTGTAAGGCCGGGCTGCAAGCGGCCGGAGCCTGAGCCTGAGCCTGCCCTGCTCTCCTCTCCTCTTTCTCGCCCACTTCCTCTCGCAGCTTGCTGCGGCGGCTCGGGGGGCATGGCGGTGATCCGCGGGTGATCCGCGGAGGCGAGCGGAGGGAGCCCTGCGCGGGCCGGGCCTGGCCATGGGGTTCCTGCACCAGCTGCATCTGCTGCTCTGGAAGAATGTGACGCTGAAGCGGCGCAGCCCGGTGAACGCGGGGGGGCGGCCTGCGGGGCCCGGGACCGGAGCGTCCCTGCGGCCCT
>VWYK01029025.1:15764-63385 GCA_013399775.1 Semnornis frantzii | reverse complement strand
CGCGGCTCCTCGGGGAGGGCGGCAGCGGTTGGAGCTTTCCTGCCCCGCTCCCACCCGTGTCCATAGGAGCTGTCCGGGCCCGTGGCTGCTGTAGGAGCCCGGTGCTGGATGCCGTCTCCCACGCAAGCCTCCCCTATACAGCATCCCCCGTCCCACTCCCGTGTCCGTCATCCCCGCTGCCGGCCCTCGCCCTGTCTCTGGAGCCGCCGCTCCGCCTGCGACAGCTTCCCCAGCCCTCCATCCCCGCGGGCTATAAATAATTCCCAAATCGTATGTGGGTCAGAGCTGTCTCTTCTCCGTGGGCTAGAGAGGAGCTGCTCCTGCCTTCTGCGTGCAGGGCTGGGGAAGGATCGGGGGAACCGTGCTGCCCCGGGGGTGGCAGAGAAGGCCTCTCGGCACCTTCCGAGGGCCCTGCCCGGCCTCTCCCGCCCGGCTGCTGCTCTGCAGGCTGCTCCTCTGCAGGGCTTCGCTACCAGACCCTGCCGGCCGGGCAGGAGGGACCCCGGGCAGGGCGGGCCGGGGTCTGCGTGCGCTGGGCCAGGCTATTTATAGCGGATGGGGGAGGGTAGCGAACTGCTGCTCCCAGGCTGGCAAAGCTCAGGCTTCTTCACCCTCCCAAATACCCTGCAGGCTCGATCTCGCCTGCCTTCCCTCGCCAGCAGCCTGCCAGCACCCCGTCCTCCTTCCCCTCAGTGGCTGCAGCACCAGGTACCACCTGAGACAGGGGCAGGCAGGGAAGGCTGAGGCCCATGCTGCAGGCAGGTCCCCGCTGTGTTGGCATCCCCAGTGCCCCCAAAATGGGTGAGGGGAGTGATGCTCTTCAGCTGAGTCATTCTTGCTCAGTGCAGAACTCCGTGGCCATGGTGAGGGGCTGCCTGGTGTACCACAGACTCCTGCCCGTGGGGGTCAGCTAGCTGGCACAGCTACACCCTGGCATCTGTCATCCCTTAGCCACAGGCCCAGACTCAGCTGCCATGGTTGGTGGGGTCACAGACTGGGCATGTACACATCTGCTGGGGACCCGTTTCTCTCTGACCCTCCCCAGCCCTGTGGGCAGCTTGAGGGTGCAGAGCAGGAAGCCACAGCTGCAGGAGGATAATGAACCCAGGCCTGGTCACCCCCAGTGTGGGCGCCATCACTTGAGTGTCTACTAGCTGCAGGAGGGGCAGCACCTCCTTGCCCACTCAGTGATGCCAGGTGTGGATGAAGCACCAGGGCAAGAGCTGCTACTGATGCTGCGGGCACTTAAGGATGGACTTGGTGCAGCCACTGGGGTAGCCATGCCCTGACCATGTATGTGCCCTTTGCAAGTCCCATGGTCACCCTGCACTCCCCATCAGTGCAGGGGATGCCATCTTGCCTGCTCCTGGGGGAACCCTGCCCTGTGCCCACAGCCCAAGAGCAGAGCTGCCAGCACCAGCCAGGGCAGTGCTGGGCCCAGTGCCAGAGCTCAGCATCATCAGCTCTCTGCCTGTGGGTCCCTCAGCACAGGTCTGCCCTGACCCCATCCAGTGGTGGCTGTTTCACCAAGGAAAAACAGATCCATGCCCCACCAGGCTGGTGCTGCTGTGGCAGGCAGAGGCTGGGAAGGTTGGTGCAGGCTAAGGACTGGACCTCTGCCCTGCTGCATCTCATTCCTGGGGGTGGAGTTGTGCAGTGCTCGGCTTCTCCCAGCCTGGCAGAGGGAGTGAGATGTGTGCCTTGCCCCTGCCTTGCCAGTGGCTGCCCTTAGGCACAGCTCTGTGCTGCAGAGAGCTGGGAAGCTTCCACCATGCACAGGAGCTGTCCTAACCTGGCAAGCTTACCCCTTGCTCCTCAGCTGATGGGAGCAGAGCTAGAGTGGGCCATGATGCCTCCACACTGAGAAGCTGAAGTTTGGGGGTCTCCCCCAACCCCATCCCTGGGGGGGCAGGGTACCCCATGCCTGCACAGGTGGTGTTAGGTCCTGGTGCTGGGGCCAGCTTGGGGATGATGCCAGACCCTAATGCAGGAATTGCCAGGACTTGCCTTGCCCTGTCTCTAGGTACTCTCTGCCTCCTTGCTGTTTGCAGCTGGGGCGGGGGAACACATGCAGGCCTGGCAGTCTGGTGCTGCTGGGGCAGTACCAGACAGTGTCCCTGTGAATTGCTGCTACAGGGTGGCTGTGAGGGTGACCTGATGCAGAGTGATTGGTGTCCGTGGTGGGCCCAGAGGGCAGGGGACCATGAGGCACTGATCATGCAGGGCTCTGCCTTGCTCCCTGCCTGTGGAGAGAGGCTGCAGGGCAGGCAGAGCATCCTGCCACACCACCCCCACGAGTCCATTTGCTCTAAGACCAGGATGGGTGGCCATGCCCCAGTGCTGAGTGCTGCTGGCACAGGGGTTGTTGATGCCATGTCCCTCTTGGCCTGGCAGACACAAAACCAGAGGGCTATCAGGAGGGAGAACTCTGCTTAGCTTTCCCTGAGCTTCTGGCTCTGCCATGAGCTACCAGGTCAGAGGTATTTGCAAATTCCATCCCCTGGCCTCACGGAGGGGTCTGCTCAGGCTGCCTTGCCAGGGCCATAGGACAGGGTGTGAGGGTTGGCATGTGTCTTCCTGAGGGCAGGTGACAGTAGGACAAGAGGTGAAAGGCACAACCTGCACGAAGCAAAGGTGCAAACAGAAGCAGGAGTGGTGGCAGCTGGGCCTCAGGAGGAGCTGGCAGCTGCTGGTGCTGGTCTTGGCTGTGTTCATGGGTGAGGGCACAGGCAGATGACTTTAAGGAGCCCTGGCAGGTGCCTGGCCAGGTGGCGATCACCAGTGGGTGTGGGTGGCCTGGGGTGAGGGCACAGCTTGCCTGTGCTTCCCAGCTGTGAGAGGTGAGAAAGCATTTAGTGAGTCTGGAGCCCTCAAAAGCACTGAGATACTTGTGCCAGCCTTCAAGTGCTGCTGGGAAGTTGGACTGCTGCTTCTCCAGGACCCAAGGCCCATCCCTAGGGTTGGCACCTGCTGCTTCCAGCACTGGCACCTGCAGGAGAGGCTGGCAGGGAGCTTTCCTTCTTCCCCAGCAAGGAGCTGAGGCTGACCCTGCCCCATCCTCCAGTGGGCACAGGATGGAGGCTTCACAGGCCAGACTTGGCCTGGGCTGTTCATGGCGATGCTTCAACAGCGTTGGCCAGGAAGTGCCCTTGCAGGTGCCAGCTGCTGGGTGCTGGTGTGGCAAACTGCAGGAGCATCACCTGTGTTGCCAGAGTGGGAGTCTCTGTCCCGGGCTGCTCCTCTGCTGCACTGTGCTGCCAGAGGGGGTGGCTATGGGCTTTGGGGCATTTCTGGGAGGGGGCAGGAGCTGACTTGTGGGTGGTGGTAATGGCTGTGGAGAGCTGTCTCTGTTGGCAGAGACAGATGCAGGCAGCTGGCATCCCCTGAACACAGCAGAGGTCTCCTGCCCAGGCCAATGGCCCTGCACTGGCGAACCTTGGCTCCAGCGTGGCTCCCTGCTGCCCCTGGTGCTGGCTGGAGGCTGTGCCTGCTGTGCCAGGCTGTGTCCTGTGGGGCTCATCGGTGCTTTTGGCCTGGCAGTGTGGGAGCCACACGAGCTGGGTGTCCTCCTGCCAGGGGCTAGCACCATGCCAGCAGCAGCCTTTGCAGGAGTCAGGCAGGATCCCAGCCCATGGCAGGGCTCAGTGTGGGGTCCTGGCAGGTGTGCCCAGCACCAGTGCTGCCAGGCAGATGCACTCAGCACTCAGGCAAACCTACAATGGCCACATCCTGCTCACCTTTCAGCAGGTCAAGGTGCACTTGTGCAGGGAATGTGACCCAGAGAATCAGAGCTGGTTTGGTTGGAAGAGACCCCCAAGGTCATCCAGTCCAACCCAACCCCTCATGGCCACCAAACCGCCGCTCCTGGTGCCGTGGCCACACATTTCTTGCACACCACCACACCTCCCTGGGCAGCCTGTTCCAGTGCCTGGGCACTCCTGCAGCAAAGAAATGTCTGATCTCCAACCTAAACCTTCCTGGTGACATCCCAGGCCCTTTCCTCTCATTCTGTGTGCCCCTGGCAGCAGAGCTCTGCTGCTGAGGACCTGTCCCATGCTCCCCACAGCTGCTGCCATATGGGCACCAGATCCCCTGGGACCCACAACCCACCCTGAGTGCTGCACCTGCACCTCCCTCCACCTGTGTGCAAGAGTCTTCGAGGAGGGAGGGAGGGAATGGATGAGAAGAGAGGGCAGAGGGCACTGGGCAGTGCAGGGCACGGCCAGCTGCTGGCAGGCACTGGCCTTTCTCCTCTCCTTCCCCCAGGGCTTCCTTCCCAGCCTCCTGGCTTCAGCCTTTTCCCCCCACTTGCTTCCTCACAATCCCAAAATGTCCCCTCCCCCTGTCCTGTACCCACAAACAGGAACCCTTCTGTCCTCAGGCTGTGCCAGTTCTGGGTGCCACCCTAGAGGGGTTGAGGTATGCTTGGGACAGCATCCCCTCACCTTTCCCACTGCTGTATGCCAGTGCCCCTGCCCCCTGCTGTGCCATGCATGGGACAGGCCCAGGACCCAAAGGCAGGAGCAGCTGTGGAGGTGCAGTCCAGTGAGCCCTGCCCTGCTGCCACATCTGCCCATGGCTGCATTGCCCCAGGTGCCAGCCCTGACGCGGGCATGCAGCCGGGCAGGTCAGGGACAGGGGAAGCCTCTGGGGAAGGAGATAAGCAGAAGGTCAATGACTACTTCCAGAACACAAGAGCAGGCCCTGCTGTTGCCACCAAGGACCCAACAGTCTCCAGGGGAGCCTGGTACAGCCTGGCGTGGGCATGGGCGATGGCCCCACAGGCGCCTGGGCACAGAGCCCCCATTGTGTGCCTGGTAAACAGGCAGTGGGGTGGGTGTGGGCAGCGAGGGCACTGTGGGGTGCACAGAGTGGGTCCAAGTGTTCCTTGCTGCCCCACCCTCCCCAGTCCAGCAAGGGCTGTGCCTGAGACTGGCCGTGCCAGAGAGATGGGGATCCCCTGGCACTGCCACTGCTTCTGGGCTGCCTGCCATCCCCAGCCCCTCCATCCCTTCTTTCTCTTGTCTCTCTCACCCAAATTGGCAGCTCTGGGAGTGAGGAGGGAGGGCAGTGCTGGGGGCCACCTATAAGTGCAGCCATGCTCATCCCACAGTCCTACCAACTGCAGTGCCCACAGGAGTGCTGGAGCCACATGCGGGCAGAGGGTAGGGGTCTGTCTGCTCACCACAGTTCCCTGGGCAGCTGTGACTTCATGGCAGAGCGTTTGCAGCCCCTTGGTGAGGGCAGGGTGGAGGTGATGCTGCTCCCTGGGCAGCCTGCTGCTGGCTGTGTCCTTCCAGGCATCTCTGCCCAGCCTACTGCTGTGCCCCCCCAGCACCTGCTCACCGCAGCTGCCTGAGCATGGTGGGGGTGCTGGTGCCACCATGAGCACCTTCCTGCGGGTCTGCCCTGCTTGTGGCAGCAGGTCCAGGGGTCTCAGCACCTTCAGTCAGGCCCTGAAGCAAGCTGAGGTTGGCTCACCTCACGCTGTGCCCCAGTTTCCCCACCTACAGTAGTTCTCCACTTGGCAGCATGGGCAGTGCCACTGGAATGTGGTCTGGGCACTCCCAGTACACTCCAACAGCAGCTGTGCTGACAACATGCCAGGTACCCACTCCTGATGAGGGTGCTGATGCCCTGACACCCTCTCTGTGCTGCTGCAGTAGGGAACCATCCACTCTGGGGGACCCTTTCCTGAGGTGCCCCAGGCAGGATGGAGCAGAGGTAGGCAGGAGATCCCTGGGTGACTCTGGCTGAGCCGTGCCTGTGCTACCAGCCACAGGTGAGATGCTGGCACAGTGCCACACTGCACCAGTGCCCCAGGGACCCCCATCCTGCCCAGGCTCTGCCTTGGTGGCTGAGTCCTGTCCCCAGGCGTCAGGATCCCTCTACTTGTGTTGTTCCCAGTGGGTGCTGGCCTTTGAGATCTTCATCCCCCTGGTGCTCTTCTTCATCCTCCTGGGGCTGCGGCAGAAGAAGCCAACCATCCCTGTGAAGGAAGGTGAGTGCCAGCAGGGGGACATGGGAGGCACCCACACTTGGGGCCCCCCTGAGGCTCTGGGGAGCTCCTTTAGCACTCTGAGAACAACCTGGGGGTGGGGACTGCAACAGCCCACAGGGACCCAGAGGAGCCCTCTGTGGGCTGTAGCACTGGGCCTGGCAGTGCAGCTGTGGGGGTTGGAGAGCCAGAGTCAGCTCTGGCCTCGGGGCAGCTCCCCTGGGGTTGGCAGTGCCAACCAGCCTGTGGCTGCTATTGGCAAGGACATTTTGTGGGGGGAAAGAGGGAGCTGGAACTGGGTAGTGCTGGGACCCTAATGGTCCCCCTGAGTGCTCCAGGAGCATCCAGGGTGGCACTGGGAAGGGCTCCCCAGCTCCTTGTTGCACTGTCTGGAGCCCTGTGCCTGGCTGGGGGTGCACAGGGGCCCTGGCAAGGTGGCAAATTGATGGCCTCAAAGCTGGAGGCTCCTGGAGATGTTCTGCTGCAGCTCTGGCTGGGGCTGTGGGTGCCAGTGCCCACAGGCTGTGCCAATGATAGGTGTCAGTGGAGTGGAGCTGCCAGTTCACCAGGGCTCAGCATGACATTGAGACACCCTGTGGGATGCTCACTCCAGTGGGTGTGACGCAGTGGGGCGGGGGTGGAAGCTGGGAGGCGGTGACCTGACCTAACGATGGTGCCAGGCTGTGTTTCAGCGTCTGCCGGCGAGGGAGAGCCCAGCTGCATGCCGCGGGTCCCGCTGCGGGCACTGCCCGGGGTACTGCCCGGGGTGCTGCCCGGCGCTGCCGTCCGCCCTGTGTGGTTTTTTGGTTTGGTTTTGCTTTCTTTTTGCTCACGTTTTCTTTTTCTTTCCCACCATCTCCCCTGCCCGCCTGCCCTCCATGCCTCCACTGCATGTGCCAGTCTGTAAGTTGATGGGGTGGGTGGGTGCCTCCCCCCCTTCTCCCGCCTGTGCCAGCTGCAGATCTGGGGCAGAAAGAGCCTGGTTTGGATCAACTCACTGTGGCCTAATGCACACCTCCATAACCCTGCTGCTTCCCTCCGCAGCTGGTGAAGATGAGCTTGGGCAGTGCAGAGTGGCCCCTGCCTGCTCCTCCTGGGGCCTGCCCAGTTGGTGTCTCCACTGCCGTGGCAGTGGTGTCCCCACCAGGTTGGCAGTGCTGTATTCCCCATGTCTTGGGGATTCTGGCAGTGGTGCCCTGGCTCCCTGGGCTGCAGAGGGCTTTCCAGGCCAGGTGGAAGCTTCTCCTGGGGCAGACCCTGCTGGGTGCTGGCATCCCTGTGCTGGGCTATGGTCACTTGTCTTGCCTGTGCCCCACCCGGGACTAGAAGCCAAGGGATTGGAGATGGTTTCCACCCCTGCACCTCCACCGGGTCTCTGTCCTGACCCCTTGCAATGAGCCAGGATGTGGTGCTGCTGAGAAACCGAAGGCCTGCAAGATGCCACACCTACGCTGGCATTGTCACCAGAGTGTGATGTGGCTGGCACCATCTCTCCTGTGACTGCTACAGGCAGTTGCCCGGACTGTACCCATACCTGGCAGCCCTGTGGTGTCCCTTGCCCCTGCCAGAAGCGCATCTTCACGGGCCCTGCCCCCACTGCCTCTGCTAACAGTGCTGACCTGCAAATAACCACTGGGCCACCAGCTGGGGGTTGGGAGCAGAGTCCCTGCCTGGCACTGCCCGGTGACACCTCCTGGCCCCCTTGAGGCAGGGCAGTGCGAAACGGCCCCGGCAGGGCTGATGGCTCAGTGCTGGCGGAGGGGGGAAGGTTTTGCTGTCTCCTCCTGCTCTCCTTCCATCTTCCCCCTTCCCTGTCTCCATTTCCATCCGCCTCCAGCAGCCGCTCGTGGGGGCAGCCGGGCAGGGGGCAGGCTAGGGGGCTCGGGGAGCTGTGACAATTCTGTTTGCCCTGTCCTGTTCTTCCTCCTTCTCCTCTTCCTCTGGAGATCCGGCAGGGCCTCTGCAGGGTACTAACAAAAGTGGCCTAGAGGCCGGGGTAGGTTGGCGGCCATGCTGGGGGCACATGGCAGAAGTTGGCACTCTGCCGGGGAGGGCAGCGGGCAGGAGGAGGAGGTCAGCAGCCGGAGTGGCAGGAGCTGCCCACAGCCCCAAGGGGGCAGCAGCCTTGGTGGGACAGCCGCAGACCTTGGCCGCCAAACTGCCGCGGGGCTGGCAGTGCCCGGCGCTTCTCTGACCCGAGTGTCTGTCTCTCCGGTGGCTCCCTGCTACCCCTGCCCCCCTCCCGCCCTACCCACTCCTCCTCTGGCCTCTTCTGCGCCCTCTCGCTGCCTCCAGCTTTCTACACGGCGGCGCCGCTCACCTCGGCCGGGATCCTGCCTGTCATGCAGTCGCTGTGCCCCGATGGGCAGCGCGACGAGTTCGGCTTCCTGCAGTACTCCAACTCCACGTGAGTCCTGCCCTCGTCCCGCGTCCTGCACTCAGCCTACCCTGCGCCGGCTCTGCAGTGCCAGGCACGGGGCACAGACCTGTCTTCCAAAGCACCTGGGGACGTCCTGGCCCATTGCTCTGTGGGCTCCCAGTTGCCCGTGCTGGGAGGAGGAGAGAAGGGGCCCCTGGGGACACTGAGGCAGTGGTTTTTATGAACTGATGAGGGTAGCTCCTGAGGTGGGCAGCACTGCTGCCCCGTGTGCCCGAGGGGCTTGTCCTCCCCAGAGGTCTGGGTTGGTCGGATCAAGTCCAGCCCCTAACCCAGCACTGTCAAATCATCTCTGAAGCCTGTTCCTCAGTACCACACCTACACCTCCTTTAAACCTCTCCAGAGATGGTGACTACCACTGCCCTGGGCAGCCTCTTCAGGGCTTGGCAACCCTTCCGGAGTGGAAGTTGTTCCTCATGTCCATCTTGAACCTCTCCTGGCACGACTCAAGGCCGTTTCCTCTCCTACCACTTGTTCCTTGCCCACCTGGCTCCAGCCTCCTATCACGGAGCTGTAGAGAGCCAGGAGGTCTCCCCTCAGCCTCTTTACATCCAGGCTGACCAAAAGCAGTTCTCAGCTGCTCCTCATGAGCCTTGTGTACTCTGAACCCTCCACCAGATTTGGATGTGCTCCAGTGCCTGAGTTTCTTGGAGACATTGATGAACATGTCCTGGGGACAGTGGGGAAGCTGTCCCCACGGCCGTGTCCCTGAGACCAGGTGGTGCTCTGGCAGGGTGACACAGCTCCTGGAGCACCTCAGTGAAGCCGTGGAGCAGAGCAGCCTCTTCGACCCACAGCACCCGGGC
Source organism: Semnornis frantzii (assembly GCA_013399775.1). Taxonomy (NCBI): domain Eukaryota; kingdom Metazoa; phylum Chordata; class Aves; order Piciformes; family Ramphastidae; genus Semnornis; species Semnornis frantzii. The sequence continues at coordinate 54,144 of VWYK01029025.1, read as the reverse complement.
TTGGAGGAGGAGCTGGAGTCACTGCGCCGGCACCTGGAGGCTCTCAGCAGCAGCGAGCCCAGCTCCATGGAGCCCAACTTCAGCAGCCCTCCAGGTAAGCCGTGCCCTGCCTGCCCCTGCTGCCCATGTGGGCAGGGCTGGGAATGCCCAGCAGGCACCCAGCAGATTCGTGCTGGGTGCCCTGCCACTGTTGGGCACGGCTGCATGTTGGGCAGGGCCAGCTGTGCGATGTGCCTTCGTGGGGCCAGGCCGTGTCCCTGACACTGCGCAGCTGCTCTGACTCCTGTGCCTTGCTCCGTGCCAGGGTCTGGCTTCACGCTGGCATGGGCAGCCAAGGACCAGGATGAGCTGCGTCGCTTCCTGGTGCAGAATCTGTCCCTCCCCAACAGCACAGCCGAGCTGCTCCTGGGCTCCAGCATTGACCTGCGGGAGGTGAGTGGTGACCTGCTTTTGCTTTGCAGGGTTCTGCTCTGCTCCAGTGAATGGACACATCCTAACCCAGGTGGAGTCAGTGGGCACCTGTTCAGGACTTGCCCTGCCACCCAGGCTGGGGCATTGGTGGCCAGTGTCTCCACTCCCCACTCCCATCCATGCTGCAGGTCTATCGCCTGTTTTTTGGTTCCTTTCCTTTGGTACCTGATGAGACCCACGAGCAGGACCTATGGGATGGGTTTGGCCCTGCTGAGAAGGTGACACAGCTGGAGGTGAGGAGCAGTGCCCTTTGTGATGGACATGGTGGGGCAGGGCTCATTCTCCGCTTCCCCTCCCTGTCTCACCACAGGGTGATCTGGGGGTATCCATCCTAGCAGAGGGTATTTATCAGGATGCTGTGAGGTGGCCAGTGGTGCAGCTGGCAGGACTGGGTCCCATCCTGGTGCTGCTACTAGTGCCCCCTGTGCGTTGAGACACACCAGTGCCCGTGCCTCAGTTTCTCGATGCCGTGGGCAATGGCACCACCTGGCTGTGGAGATTGTTCCTTCCTGTGGCTGGGGTGTAGAGGACTTGTGCTCTGTCCCCTGCTCATGGAGACTCTGGATGTGGGTGCTGTGGGGCTGTTCACGTGTGCTCGGGGACATGAGGAGGAGGAACATGGGCACTCTGCACCAGCAGCCTCCCCAACCGGTCCTTTTGCAGAAGAGCCTCCCCAGTGGCTGGAGGAGCCTGCAGGAGGGGCTGGTCCCGCGGGCACTGCGGGACCCCGCAGCAGCCTCCCACCGACCGGCACTGCTTCGCCTGCTGTCCCACGCCCTGGGCCTCTCCAGCGCCATCCCAGCACTCACCACCTCTGATAGCCCCCAAGCCTTTGTCACCGAGATGGAGGTGAGCACCTCATGAGCTGCGTCGGGGCCTGTGGGCACATGCTCTGTGGTGTAGGCATCGTTGCGGTGCCCTGAGACGGGCTGTGCCCCACGGCTCCCTGCCCTGTAGAGTGTCCTCTTCACCGGACCCGTGCTGGAGCAGCTGACCTGTGAGCAGAGCCCGGGGGGGCTGCGCCACCTGCTGCGGGTGGCCCCGGGGCAGCAGCCGCTGCTGCAGCTGTACCGGGCACTGGCCTGCAACAGCAGCCGAGCCGCTCGCCGGGACCGCTTTGCCCAGCTTGCCACCGAGCTGCGGGACCAGCTGGACACACCCAAGATCGTCAGCAAGGTGAGAGCAGGACCGTGGGCTGTGGTGCCCACCCGCTGTGGGGAAGGGACCGGTCCTGAGCAGGGTTTCCCTACTTGTCACGGTTTGAGTGGGGTTAGGAGGGTTCAGTTACGTGGCCTGGCCCTTCCTGACCATCCCTTTACCACGTGTGAGTGCTGCCCACTCAGCCCCATGATGGGATCCCAGGTGATTCCCTCTTCTGGCACCCACTCAGATGCTGCCCATTGGATGGAATAGGTGTCCACAGCATCTGCCAGGTGTGTGCACACAGGCCTCTCCCTGAGACTGAGAATGTCTCCAGCGGCAGAGCTCCTCAAGACTTGCTCTGAGGTCCCACTCCTTGTCCCACCCAAGTCTGACGTGTCCCTTGCAGTCAATGGAGGACCACCCCTCCTGCTTCAGGGGCATCTTGTATGCCCCAGCCAGACCCTGCCAGCATTGGCTTGCACTGCTGCCTGGTAGCCATGGGTACATGCCAGTGGGTCTGGAGCCCTATCTGCGACCTTTTAACTGAGAAGGCAGAAGTGCCATTGCTTGGGGTCCCCTCTGGTCTCCTGGCAAGCAGGGCCCTGTCACCCTTTGCCCTCTCATCCTGGCAGCTGAAGCTGGATGAGGTGAACAGCACCACTGCCCAGCACCGCCTCCGCACCTTCCTGGAGGACCTGCTGGAGATGGAGAAGGTTCTCCGGGATATGGACATCCTCTCGGCGCTGGCCAAGCTGCTGCCCAGGGGAGCCTGCGCCAGCAAGGCCCCACCGCCCACTGCCAACAGCACCAGCTGGGCTGGCACCAATGCCACAGCTGGCAATGCCACAGCAGAGGAGGAGGGCACCAGCGGGGAGCCGGGTGGGGGCGACAACCCCCAGGGACAGTTCTCTGCGTTCGTGCAGCTCTGGGCCGGGCTGCAGCCCATCCTCTGCGGCAACAACCGGTAGGAGCCCTGGGGCTGAAGGGGCTGGGTCCAGCTGCCCTGGCCAGGACAGGGGGGTCGGGAGCCATCTCTGCTCTGCCAGCAGGCAAGGCCCTCCCCACATCCCTCCAGGAGTGCTTGGGCAGTGGGTGCTGCCCTGCATCCTTGTGCCACAGCCAGGGGAAGCTCCCTGTGCTGGGCAGTCCCAGGTGGCATGGGATTGGGTGTGAAATCCCCTTCTGAACTGGGGTGGGGGCTGCTGCCAGCGAGGGCTGCTGGGGCTGGAGCAGAGTCAGCAGCGCCAGCGCCCCCCACAGGACGATCGAGCCCGAGGCGCTGAAACAGGGCAACATGAGCTCGCTGGGCTTCACCAGCAAGGAGCAGCGAAACCTGGGCCTGCTTGTGCACCTGATGACCAGCAACCCCAAAATCCTCTATGCCCCCGTGGGCACAGAAGTGGACAAGGTCATCCTGAAGGTGAGAGTTCGGAGGCTGACCCCAGTCCTTCGTTTCCCAGCAACCCCATATCATGAGGGCCTCCTTGCCCAGGCAAGCTCAGCAGGGCCAAGACAGAACAGGGAGGAAGGGGCCAGCTGCCAGCCAGTTCTGCCAGAGACAAGCAGCTGGCCTGGCTCCTGCTGAGGTGGCCATGATGCTGCTGGGAGGTGGGCAGATGCTCCCATGCTATACTAGCCATCCCAGAGAGTAGAGGGGCCCCAACCTCTTCTTGTTGTGTGACCTTTCTCCCCTCTAGGCCAACGAGACCTTTGCCTTTGTGGGCAATGTCACCCATTATGCCAAGGCGTGGCTGAATATCTCTCCTGAGATCCGTGCCTACCTGGAGGAGGGCAGGCTGCAGAGGCGCATCCGCTGGCTCCAGCAGGTAGGGTGTTGTGGAGGGCACTGAGCTTACCTGGAGGTCACTGCCCCAGGGGTGGGGAGAGGCTGTGCTACCCAGCAGACTCCCCTTAGCCTCTTCACACGAAGCTCTTGCATGCTTCTCGGTGCCCAGGCTGCTCTTGTGAGCATGAGGCAGGTTCTCTGTGCAGGGTGGACACTGCGCCCCTGGTCCCCATGCTGTGTGTCTCTGGGGAGAACAGGAGGGACAGGAGTACCCCAACTTCTGCCTCCTGTGTTTCCCTCTCTGTCCCAGTTCACCGCTGACCTCCACAGGCACCCAGAGATCCTGAATGTCTCTGACGGTGACGTTCTCCACAACTTCCTCAACGGCAGCTTCTCCCTGCCCAACGCCAGTGTCCTGCTCCAGCAGCTGGACACCATCGACAACGCTGCCTGCGGCTGGGTCCACTTCATGGCCAAGGTGAGGCTGCGCCTGCCAACCACACGCTGCCCACAGCCAGGCTTTGTGGGGCGGAAGAAAGGGTTAGGTCTCTTCAGACCTCCTTAAGGCCATGGGATGGGAACTTCAGAGGAGTCTTCTGCGTTTTGGGGCAGATGTCAGGAGTGGAGGAGCTCATCCACTCTTGGGCTCAGGAGCTTGTTAGATGGCTGTGGGTGGCACATGCTGCACTGTGAGCATGCTCTGCTTGCCAGACCCATCAGGGCCAGTGGGGTCTCAGTGGCCTTCCCCTCCCACCAGGTCAGTGTGGACATCTTCAAAGGCTTCCCGGATGAGGAGAGCATTGTCAACTACACTCTGAACCAGGCCTACCAGGACAACGTGACAGTCTTTGCCAGTACGTCTGCAGGAACCAGCCCCTTTGCAGGGGTCTCTGAGCTGTGGCCTTCTCCAGCTGTTCCTCAAGCCAAGGCCACTGGGTCTGGGACATGGTTGCCTTGGTGCATGGATTGGGTGGATGAGCAAACCAAGCATCTTGTGGTACCCATCAACTACCACTGGCTGAGCCTTGCTGGGCGCAGCACCCTGCTGCTGTCCTGGCACTCCCACTGCACCTGCCTGTGGTCTGTGTGCCTTCGTGTCCCGTGCCAGGGCCTTGTGCACCCTCCCCACCCCTGGTAGCCCTCTCCATGCTCGTGGCTGGGACCTGCAGAGCCCTTCCACGTGCCCGCCTGTGGCTGCGGCCATCCGCCGCGGTGCCAGGTAGCCGCCCGCCTCTCGCCCTGCCCGCAGGTGTCATCTTCCAGACGCGGCGGGACGGGTCGCTGCCCCCGCACGTGCTCTACAAGATCCGGCAGAACTCCAGCTTCACCGAGAAGACCAACGAGATCCGCAGGGCCTACTGGCGGCCCGGCCCCAACACCGGCGGCCGCTTCTACTTCCTCTACGGCTTCGTCTGGATCCAGGGTCAGTGCCAGCTCCCTGCCGTGCCTACCTGTGTCCCCGGCCTCTGCCCATCCTCTGTGCTCAGCGCAGCCTCTCCTCCCTAGACATGATGGAGCGTGCCCTCATCAACACCTTCGTTGGCCACGATGTGGTGGAGCCTGGCAACTACGTGCAGATGTTCCCGTATCCCTGTTACACTAGGGATGAGTGAGTGACACCTATGCGGGCAGGGGCAGCACCTTCCCCCCTCAGGCACAAGTCTGGGAGCCCGAGGGAGGTTGATGACTTTGGGAGTGACAATCAAGCAGTTAAGCTCAGGTTTTGGAACAAAAGCAGGCAGGGAAAGGCTTTCCTGCCCAGCCTGCAGCTGAAGTGAGGAGCTCCTGGCTGTGAGATGTCTTGGGGACTGAAGTTTTTGGGGAGTACACAGATGACAGATGGGTCTGTGTGTGATTGTTGAACACAAAGGTCTTTGAGGAAGCACCCAAAGATGTCCCAAAGCCCCTCCAGGACAGAAGGTAGGATAGGGCCCTCCGCACCATGGTAGGAAGGGTATGAGGCCAAGCCTGTATCTGCGGCCAGGAGCTAGCAGCCAGTGCAGCAGATCATCCTGCAGGCTCACCGGAGAAGCTGTTTCAGGGCATTAAGGAGCTGCTGGACCAGTGTTGGTTGTTCAGGGTAGTGGGAGAATCCCTCCATTGCTGTGTGCCCTAGGGTCTCCCCAGGTCTCTCTGGTGGTGTTCACCATCCAGCTCTCCCCTCTCTTCTTTGCCCTGCCAGCTTCCTCTTTGTCATCGAGCACATGATGCCTCTCTGCATGGTGATCTCCTGGGTGTACTCGGTGGCCATGATGATCCAGCACATTGTGACGGAGAAGGAGCATCGCCTGAAAGAGGTGAGGATGGTGGGAGAGAGCCCCGCGGAGCAGCTGGCATCTCTGTGGCTTGCACTGTGTCCGTGGATCCCTTCCCCAGCTCTGGGCTGCATGAGTTGAGGCAAATGCAGATCCCCCACCCCTGGGCTGAGCTGCTCCTTCTGAGTGTCCCTGGCACAAGCCGTGCCCAACAGTGGAGGGAGGTGATCCTGTTGTGGCACCTTGGCAGAGGGTGCTGTCTGCTGCCAGCAGCCCCTGGGAAGCCATTGGTGCCATCTGCAGCGGGCAGGGCAGCAGGGCTGGGCAGGGCCCCGCTGAGCTGTTGGCCTGGCAGGTGATGAAGATGATGGGGCTGAACAACGCCGTGCACTGGGTGGCCTGGTTCATCACTGGCTTCGTGCAGCTCTCCATCTCGGTCACAGCCCTCACCGCCATCCTCAAGTATGGCAAGGTGCTGATGCACAGTGACGTCCTCATCATCTGGCTCTTCCTCGCCATCTATGCTGTGGCCACCATCATGTTCTGGTGAGCTGCCTGCTCCATGCCAGGGTGTCCTCAGGGTGAGGCTGCTGGGAGCTGCATGGGCAAAGGCCTGTAGAAGGGCATAGGTTCTCCTGGGCAGGGGCTGGTTCATCAATTCCACACCACCAGAGATGGACGGTGTGGGGCAGGGTCTGAGGTGATGCTGTGCTCCCTGCAGCTTCCTGGTGTCAGTGCTTTACTCCAAGGCCAAGCTGGCCTCTGCCTGTGGAGGCATCATCTACTTCCTCAGCTATGTTCCCTACATGTACGTGGCCATCCGGGAGGAGGTTGCCCACGACAAGATCACAGCCTTTGAGAAGTGCATTGCGGTGAGTTGGCTGTGGCCCCCGTGGCAGTGCCTGGCCCCAGGCTTGCCCTGGGCCTCCAAGCTGTCAACAAGCCCTGGGCAAACCTCTGCCTGTGTGATGCAGCTGCCCGTGAGGCTTCGAAGGTATCTGCAGAGGGCTTGATGCCTCCCAGAACAGGGAGGGTTGGGTGGGGCAGCACTGGGTAGGAATTCATCCCAACCTGTTCCTCCAGAGCTGTGCTTCCTGCTGACGCCTCCTTCCCTTCTGTCCACCTCTCTACAGTCCCTCATGTCCACCACGGCCTTTGGGCTGGGCTCCAAGTACTTTGCGCTGTACGAGGTGGCTGGTGTGGGTATCCAGTGGCACACCTTCAGCCAGTCACCCGTGGAAGGAGATGACTTCAACCTCCTGCTGTCCATGATGATGCTGATGATGGATGCCGTGGTGTACGGGGTGCTCACGTGGTACATTGAGGCTGTGCACCCAGGTGTGTGTGGGCAGTGGGGCACGAAGGTGCTTCTGATCTTACAGATCCTCCTCACTGGGCACCTGCTAGGTCCTGCTGGTGCTCAGCCTTGACTCGGCAGGATTTGGCACAGTCTACTTCCAGGGTCCCCTCTGTGTCCTGTTGGGGACACTTGCCCACACGCTCTGATCCACTCATGATGCCACTTCCTTGGAGATCTTCAGTTGTGTGTCTCAACTCACTGGCAAACAGAGGTGGCTGTGGCTGGAGCACTGCTCCGCTTTCTCTCTTGGGGAAGGCTCTCTCCTTCCCAGTGGAACTGCAGCACAAGGCAGCCCCAACCAGAAGCCCAAAGTGTTTTGTTTTCTCCCTGAGCCCAGCTCAGGGACACTTGCAGCCCACCCCCGCAGCAATGTCCCTGAGCTGGGGGACCCACCAGGCCTGCGTTCATGCCCATACCTGTGCTGAGCTGTGCCCCAGCCTTTGGCATAGCCGTGAGGGTGGGGTTGGCCCTGACTGCAGAGGGTTGTGCTTGCAGGCATGTTTGGTTTGCCGCGGCCCTGGTACTTCCCCTTCCAGAAGTCCTACTGGCTGGGCAATGGCCGTGTGGAGACCTGGGAGTGGACCTGGCCTTGGTCACGCAGCACCCGCCTCAGCATCATGGAGGAGGATCAAGCCTGTGCCATGGAGAGCAGGAGGCTGGGTAAGGGCAGACAGAGCAGTGGGAGGTGGCCTGGCTCAGTTGCAGGGTCCTGCGCTGACCCCCACGTGTCCCCTGTGCCCCTGTTGGGGCAGGTTCTTGGGTCAAGTGCTACTGCCCCGTGGCACAGGAACAGGGAAGATGGTGAGAAGCAGAGGGAAAGGAGCCATGAGCTACCACAGCCATTATGGGATGGAAGCAAGAGGCTTTGTTCTCTGGGGAGCCCTTGTCCAACCTCAGCCTCTCTGCCCACCCCTGGCTTCTCACCATCCTGCTCTGGCAGCAGAGGAGACACGGGGCATCGAGGAGGAGCCGACCCACCTGCCTTTGGTTGTCTGCATTGACAAGCTCACCAAGGTCTACAAAACAGACAAGAAGCTGGCACTGAACAAGCTGAGCCTCAACCTCTATGAGAACCAGGTGGTGTCCTTCCTGGGGCACAACGGCGCAGGCAAAACCACCACCATGTGAGTACCCATCAGAGGGGACATGGGCCACATCCTTCTGGCCAGCTGCGGTGGGTGGGAAAGGTACTGCATAATGTCCTTGCAAGGCCTTGTGGCAGCTGGTGCCATACTCAGAGGGCAGCAGTGTGGCTGTTGGGGATGAGTAGTGGGATCGTAGTCCTGCACCATCATTGCTGTGTCTGGGGCCCAGCAGATGCTCCTGGTGGGAGGTGGTGTTTGGAACTGGGACTAGAGAGAGGTTCCTCAGTTGTCTCCTCTGTCTGTCCATCCAGGTCCATCCTCACTGGCTTGTTCCCTCCGACCTCGGGCTCTGCCACCATCTATGGCCATGACATCCGGACGGAGATGGACGAGATCCGGAAGAACCTGGGCATGTGTCCCCAGCACAATGTGCTCTTCGACAGGCTGACAGTGGAGGAGCACCTCTGGTTCTACTCCCAGCTCAAGAGTATGGCAGAGGAGGAGATCCGCAAGGAGATGGACAAGTAGGCCTCCTCCAGCTCCTTTTCCCCATCTCTGCCTTTTGCAGGGTCCCCTTGCTGCTGGCTGAGCTGCAGTGAGTGATCTGGTAGTAGAGATGTTCCTTGGAGCAGCTCCACAAAGTGTTTTCCAAAACCAGGGGTCTCGGACTGTTGAAGCTAGCAGACCTCAGCTCTCCTGGTGGCTGAAGGCCGTAGGTGTCACACCAGGAAGAGGCATCACATATGCCAGTGTGGCTCTGGTCACCAGTGCTGCTTTTTCCCTGTCCCCAGGATGATTGAGGACCTGGAGCTGTCCAACAAACGACACTCCCTGGTGCAGACCCTCTCTGGGGGCATGAAGAGGAAGCTGTCGGTGGCCATTGCCTTTGTGGGTGGCTCACGGGCAGTGATCCTGGATGAGCCCACAGCAGGCGTGGACCCCTACGCACGCAGGGCCATCTGGGACCTCATCCTCAAGTACAAGCCAGGTGAGTGGAGCTGGGCAGAGCCCCGCAGTGCTCCTGCAGCTGTAGTGGCCCTGGCCCCTTCACTGAGACTGGGTGCCCCTGCCAGGGAGGACCATCCTGCTCTCCACACACCACATGGACGAGGCCGACCTGCTGGGCGACCGCATTGCCATCATCTCCCACGGCAAGCTGAAGTGCTGTGGCTCCCCACTCTTCCTCAAGAGCACCTATGGAGATGGCTACAAGCTGACGGTGGTGAAGAAGCAGTCGGACACCAGGAATGGCACAGGTCTGGTGGGCAGTGGGGCCCTGTGTAGAGGAGTGGGTGGGACCAGCCAGTCTTCAGTCCAGGAGAGGAACTACAGGTCAACACTCGAGTGCTCCCGCTGCAGGTCTCCCTAGGCCATGCGTAGTGCAGAGGGAAGCAGGACAGAGGTGTAGGAGGTGGCATCACTCAGCCTTGTTTTATGCCATCTTGTTTCTGTGTGGTGGCATTTGCCTCCAGGCACTGGTCCTGTCTGGTCCATGGACTGCCCACCAAAGTGTCCAGTGTGGCCCACAGTGCAGAGCAGCATCCCCAAGATGGGTGGGGAGCAGGGCAGCTGCCCTGCAATGGAGCCTGGAGGAACCCCTGTGGTGCCGGGGTGTAGGGTGGATGAAGTGGGTCTTGGTGGGAGGCCAGGTGCTGAGTGACCAAGCAGAGCTGCCCCTGCCACAGAGCCCGGGCAGCCGCACAGCCCCCTGGCACACTCCTCGCTCAGCCCCTGCTCTGAGCCTCGAGTCTCCCAGTTCATCAAGAAGTATGTGGCCTCCTGCCTGCTCATCTCTGACACCAACACCGAGCTCTCCTACATCCTGCCCAGTGAGGCTGTCAAGAAGGGCTGCTTTGAGAGGCTCTTCCAGGTACTTGCGGAGGCTGGCAGGGTGGGCAGGACCTCCTGCACCTCCTGCCCTCTTCACACAGCAATTTGCCTCTGCAGCATTTGGAGCAGAGCCTGGAGGAGCTGGACCTGACCAGTTTTGGGCTGATGGACACCACACTGGAGGAGGTCTTCCTGAAAGTGTCTGAGGAGGACCAGTCTCTGGAGAACAGCGACGTGGGTATGGGTGGCAGTGGGGCACGGGTTGCTGCTGGGACTACTGAGGACCTGTGTGTCTGTGCAGGCTTAGTGGCTCCTCTGTCTCTGCATGCGGCTGCAGGAGTCTCCTTTCCCAAGGGAGGGAGTCTCCTTTCCCAAGGGAGGGAGTCTCCTTTCCCAAGGGAAGAAGCTCCACAGAGCTCATCCTGGCCAAGGTGTGTTAGAGTTAATGTTACCCCCCAAAATCAAATCACCAGACTGGCTCAGGAAGTTTGGCAGCAAGATGGAGCTGCATTTACAGTGAACCCAACAGTGAAAAGCATCAAACACAGTGAATCTGTACAAAATGTAGTCACCATTTTTTACCATTCAGAAAGAGCACAGAAAACCTCCAGCTGCTTGCCCACCTCTCTGGACAGGCGAACAAAGGAACAGCTCTGCCCCCAGAGAGAAATCAGGTCCCACTGCTATCTGCTCGGCCAAGGTTAGTGTAGCCATGCAGGATCAGGCAGCTGGCAGCAGTCAGGGCAGAGACTGCAGGGCAAAGAAAGCAGTTTATGCAGCAGACTTTTATCCCAAGTAGCAAATGAATGGAATGGCACAGACTTACCTGTTCCTGTCCTTTCCCACCTCATCTCTTACCCTATTTACTTTCTACCCTTTTTTCTGTTCGTTTATCATTTTGGATGAAGCTGGAGTGTTAAACCACCACACAGGGCAGCCTCTGCTCTGTGCTGAGTTTGCAGATCTGATCCGTCCCCACTCTGAGCCGCACCACGGTGAAGGGTGGCATGGCCAGTGGCAAACCCCTTTCTCCTTCCAGACATGAAGGAGTCCAAGAAGGATGCCTTGCGGCCACCCACTCCCGAGCTGGGCCTGAAGCCCGAGGCCAACGGGGAGCCCCTTGCTGAGGCAGCAGTGGTGGAGAAGCCTGAGGTGGAGCTCAGCAACCTGGTGACCTGCTCCAGGCTGGCACAGTCACAGGCATCCCTGCACTCGTCCTCCTCGGTGGGCTCCGTGCGGGGTGACGAAGGTGGGGCCTATTCCGAGTTCTTTGGGGACTATGCACCCCTGCTCCATAACCGCCAGGACCCTGATAACCTCAGTCTGCAAGGTGCGTGCCAGCGGCAGGGCCAGGGGAGCTGGGACACGGCGGGTGCCTGAGGGCAGAGCTGGCCTGGGCGGCGCACGCGAATGTGCCAGGGATGGGTGACCACGTCTGCCAGGGTGGGTTTTCACGGTGCCCAGAGGCCCGCAGCCTAGCTGGGAGGGTTGGGAATGGGTGGTTGCACCAGTTTGAAGCCCCAAACTGGTAGTGTGTGCATGGGAGAGTCCTGTGCTGAGATGTGGAGCCAGCAGGCAGAGCTGGTGTTAGCTGTGCCCTTTGCCTCCCTTGGACCCTGTGAGTGCCACCCTGCAGACTCACCCCACTAACATGCTCGCTCCTCATGCTGGTGCTTGGTCAGGTTGTCTCCTCTTGGCCCTTGGGCGTGGAGTCATCATCCAGTACTGGGACTGCTGGAGGATGGAGGACACAGGCAGGTGCCCAGAGGCTCCTGTTTGATTCACAAAGCCTGTTCTGCGTGATCCCAGCAGCTCTTGTCGCTAATTCAGGGATGTGCCACCCTGGCTCCCCATCCAGGGTCACTTTGAGTGTTGTGATTGAGGTTGTGGGAGGCAGAGCCGAGACAGTGCTACAGCAGAGCTCCCCCAAGGCCCAACCTTGCTGGGTACCCTCACCCATGTCCTGTCCCTTGTTCCTGACATTGCTAACTCATTGCCAGCTGGGAGAGCTGATGGGAAAATGGAGTTCTGCCAAAAAGCACCAATCGAGCTGTTGTTTTAAAACTGTTGTCTGAATTTCCCCTTTTGGGCCAAGAGGAGCTCACCAGCCAGCTGCCTGCCTCCACACCGCAGTGCTGCCGTGGCTCAGTGGCCATCGGGGTTGGCTGCCACCCTGTCCCGCAGGGCCAAGGCAGGCGCAAGTGCATCTGTGTCTGTGGCCTGACGTCCTTCTCCCCTCCCAGAGCAAGAAGTGGAGGCAGAGGACCAGGACCTGGCGGGGCAGGGGAGCTTCAAGCTGGAGGGCTGGTGGCTGAAGCTGCGCCAGTTCCACGGGCTGATCGTCAAACGCTTCCACTGCGCCAAGCGCAACACCAAGGCCCTCTTCTCGCAGATCCTCCTGCCTGCCTTCTTTGTCTGCGTGGCCATGACAGTGGCCCTCTCCGTGCCTGAAATAGGTGCATGAGAGACCCCCCACCCACCGACCACGGGTGGCTGGTGGCACTTTCTGCTTGCCCCAGGTCCACTGGACACACTGGCTGAGGCTGGGTGGAGGACGAGGCTTGCAGGTGCTCTGCCGCTCTCCCTGTGCACGGTGGTGCTGTCGGTGTGAGCAGGCTCCTGTCCTTGTCTCTGCAGGGGACTTGCCACCCCTCATCCTCTCGCCGTCGCAGTACCACAACTACACCCAGCCCAAGGGCAACTTCATTCCTTATGCCAACGAGGAGCGGCGTGAGTACCGGTGAGAGCTGCCGTGTGCTGCTGACAGCATCCCCTGCCCCGTCCCCATCCCTGCCTCCCTCCCTGTGACTGTGATGGGAGCAGCAGGGAGGGCAGCCTGCAGTAGGGCTGGCACCAGAGCTGCCTCAGACTTGGAGCGGAGCCTGCCTGGTGCCACATCCCCTTGCAGAAAGCAGCCCCCATGCTCTGTAGCCTACCTGGGAGAGGTGGCAGCCTTGGCACTGGCTGCTACAAGCAGCTTGGCTCTTGGCGGGCATGCCCTGTGTGTGCTTGTTCCACCACGATAAGTACCAAGGCCTCAGAGAAGTTCCAGCAGATGGCCAAGATGGTGAGGCCCTTGTCTCCTGCTCCTCCTCACCCACTTGTGTCCCCGCAGCATCAGGCTGTCTCCTGACGCCAGCCCCCAGCAGCTGGTAAACACCTTCCACCTGCCCTCTGGCGTGGGGGCCACCTGTGTGCTCAAGATGGCTTTCAACAACACACTGGACCAGCCCATGCAGACTCTCAACCTCAACAGCAACGAGTCCAAGATGCTGGCAGCCAAGTACTTTGATGCCATGTGCATCGACTCCTTCACCCAGGGCCTGCCGCTCTCCAACTTCGTGCCGCCACCTCCGTCCCCAGCTCCGTCTGACTACCCCATCTCAGTGGATGAGGACCTGCTCCATGCCTGGAACTCCACAACCTTCTCCTCTGCTGTCAAAGGTATTACCTGCACTTGGTGCTCAAGCATGTCCGAGTCTGAGGTCCATAGATCTGCCCTGCAGAAGCAGCTGCAGGGACCCCTGGCAGTACCTGATCACATCACAACATGTGTGGCAGGGCTGCAGTCCCAGCTCAGGGTTGGTTCTAACCCTGGAGTGCTGCTTTGGGTTCAGCCCTGATAGTGCCAGTGAGGCTCCCTGGGGTGCTTCTCCCTGGTAGCCAGAGCCCTGTGGCCAGCCTTGTGTCACCCTCACTGAGCTGTGCCTCTGCAGCCATTGCCTCCCCTGGCTGTGCTTCATTCCTCCTCTCTGAACTGTTCCTGTCCCACAGAGTTGTTCTCTACACCTGCCACTTGGTCCTTCTCAGTTACCATTAGAAACCCTTCTGTGGGCTGGGCACTGGTCATGGGGCAGAGCCTTCCTAACCTGCCTCACTGGGGACCCCTTGGCTTAGCCTCTGGCCCCCACATTGTCACCCACAGCTGAGGCAGGCAGGAGCCTGGCTGTGACCTGCCCTTTCTGCTCCTCAGAGACTATGACCTCAGCCCCTGCCCTGCCCCACATCATCCATGAGCCCATCAAGTGCACGTGCTCCATGCAGGGGACCGGCTTCTCCTGCCCCAGCGGCGTGGGGGGCCACCCCCCACAGATGAAGGTGGTGACAGGGGACATCCTGGCTGACATCACAGGCCGCAATGTCTCAGAGTATCTGCTCTACACTTCAGACCGCTTCCGGCTACACAGGTGAGAGGAAGGGCTGGGAGGGTCTCTCCTGTGCCACAGAGCAGAGGTGGGCAACCAGAGACCTGGGCACCACCTGCCCAAGGTGCTGATGGGAGCCAGCACCATGCTGGATGCCGGCTCCCAGAGGCAGGGGACAGCTGTCACAAGCCCTGTCCCTCAGGTATGGGGCACTCACCTTCGGCAATGTCCAGAAGTCTATCCCGGCCTCCTTCGGGGCCAAGGCTCCTGCCACGGTGCGCAAGATTGCGGTGCGGAGAGCGGCCCAGGTGGGACTGCGCGGGGCAAGGTGGGGAGGAGGAGGAGGAGGAGGCAGGCATCACTGCCTGCCTGGCAAAGACCCCTGCCCACTGCTCTGCACCAGTGCTCTCCACCAGGGAGTCTGGTGGGGCTCTCGCCCCAGCATGGTCAGCAGTGCCCTGCCCTCCCCATGGCCATGGGCACAGGAGGTCTGCCCTGGGGCTGTCCCTATCTCATCCTATCCCATCCATCCTTTCTTGTACATGTCGCCACCTCCCACCACTCTCCTCTGCTCCTCCAGGTGTTCTACAACAACAAGGGCTACCACAGCATGCCCACCTACCTGAATGCCCTCAACAATGCCATCCTGCGAGCCAACCTGCCTAAGAGCAAAGGCAACCCTGCTGCCTACGGTGAGGACCTGCAGGCATTTAAGGGCTGAAGCATGTCAGGAGCAGCTTAAGGGCATGGTTCAGCCAGACTCCAAAGAGCAATGTGCTCCCTTGGACCAAGCAGGCTGGTGCCCAGTTGACTTAAAGGGTTCACACACCCTGGCTGTGAGGTCTGGGCTAAGCAGGGTCTCCTGAGGTGCTGTCTCCTGGCACCAGTGTATCCAAAGATGCTCTCTGGAGCTGGTGAGGGAGGACTTGGCCTCTAGGTGCTCAGTTGCTTCTGCCAGGCTACAGGGAGGAAACCCTTCCCCTGCTCAGAGGCAGGACCAGGCAGGCTGGGGGCAAGATTGTCTGTCCTGAGCCACTTTCACACATCCCTGTGTTTCTTCTTGGGCCTTTCTGCAGGTATCACAGTTACCAACCACCCCATGAACAAGACAAGTGCCAGCCTGTCCCTGGATTACCTGTAGGTCTGGGAAGGGGGTCTGAGGGAGGCCAGCTGTGCCATGGCAGGGAGGGAGCAGTTCCCATGGGCATGCCAAGACTCCTGCCCACCACAGGGTGATGGGGTGCCTGCTCTCCTCTTTGCTCCCCTTCCAGCCTGCAAGGCACGGATGTGGTGATTGCCATCTTCATCATCGTGGCCATGTCCTTTGTGCCAGCCAGCTTCGTGGTGTTCCTGGTGGCTGAAAAGGCCACCAAAGCCAAGCACCTGCAGTTTGTCAGCGGCTGCGACCCTGTCATCTACTGGTTGGCCAACTACGTGTGGGACATGGTGAGCAGAGCACATGGCCCTGCCAGCTGAACCCCCTGGGCTGGGTGGCTGGGCCAGCAGTCACAGCAGGTTCTGTCTCCCCCAGCTGAACTACCTGGTGCCAGCCACATGCTGCATCATCATCCTCTTCGTCTTTGACCTCCCGGCATACACCTCCCCCACCAACTTCCCTGCTGTCCTCTCCCTCTTCCTGCTCTACGGGTAGGTTGCCCAGAGGGGTGAGCAGGGTGTGCTGGAGGTCACTGCAGTGCCCCACCTGCACCATTTATATGTGCAAGACCTGGCCCTGGGGCTGCCCCTCTGGCCGATGTTCTGCAGCTCCTAAAGCTGATGGGCTGCAGGGACTGGGGTGGGAAAGCCAGGAGAGGACAGAGCTGGGCGATGCCAAGGCTTGACATTTGGCATTGCCTGGTGCCTCTCCTGCCATACTGATGTATGATCCTGCTGCTCACCTCCCCAGCTGGTCCATAACACCCATCATGTACCCTGCCTCCTTCTGGTTTGAGGTGCCCAGCTCTGCCTACGTCTTCCTCATTGTCATCAACCTTTTCATCGGCATCACAGCCACCGTTGCCACCTTCCTGCTGCAGCTCTTTGAGCACGACAAGGTACGGAGTTCAGAGCTCTGCCTGGGCCCTCTGGGAAGGGAGAGGCTGCCATTATGTCATGGAACAGCTCAGACTGGGAGGGACCTTAGGAGGGATCCCACTGGGGGGTCCCAATCCTGCCCTGTGCTCACAGTCCCCAGGAGTGTCGCTGATGGTTGTGTCCTCTCTGCCCGTCCCCGCAGGACCTGAAGGTGGTGAACAGCTACCTGAAGAGCTGCTTCCTTGTGTTTCCCAACTACAACCTGGGCCATGGCTTGATGGAGATGGCTTACAACGAGTACATCAACGAGTACTACGCCAAGATCGGTGCGGCCTCTCCTTCCCTTCCCCCGTGTCCAGCACCCGTGGGGCTGGGGGAGCCCACGCTGCTGGCACATCCCCTCTGCCCGCCCTGAGGGGTGATCTGAAGCAAAAGGGCTGGGGGCATGTCCTAGGCTGGTGTGCAGGAGGAGACACAGTTGAGGGTCTGCCATGGCATGGTGCCAAAAATGGCTCTTTGAGCCATCCTGAACAGCACCTCTACAGGGAGAGGAGGTTGTGAGCCCTGCTAGAGTTGTGCATTCCTGGTGCTCGTGGTGGCTTGTGGTGGGCTATGGTGTGACTGTCCCTGCCGACAGCAGTACCGGCCTGGCCAGGCAGCTGCAGCAGTGGAGTGGCCCTGGAAGTTGGTTGCTGGTAGAGGCCAGCTCAAGACGAGTGACCGAGTTGTCCCTGTGGGAAGGTGTTCCCAGCTGCTCTGTCCTCTTCCTCCCACCCAGGGCAGTTTGATAAGATGAAGTCCCCCTTTGAGTGGGACATCGTGACGCGGGGGCTGGTTGCCATGACGATTGAAGGCTTCGTTGGCTTCTTCATCACCATCATGTGCCAGTACAACTTCTTTCGGAAGCCTCAGTGAGTGCTGTGGGGAAGCAGGGGGCAGGTTGAGGAGACTGGCTGCAGGGAGAAGCTTTATCACAGACTCACCCAGGCCAGGAGGGACCTCTGAGCTCACCAAGCGCAGCCATTTCGCGAACCCCATCAAGCCTGTCCCCACACTGTGTCCCCAGCACAGACCCTGATGGCTTTTAAAGATGTCCAGGGATGGCAACTCCACCACCTCCCTGGGCAGCCTGTGCCAGTGCCTCACAGCCCTTTCCATGAAAACATTTATCTAGTACCCAGCCTAACCCCCCTGGGACAGCCTGAGGCCATTCCCTCTCCTCCTATGGTGAGTTACTGGTGAGCAGAGCCCAGTACCTGCCGCTCTGCACCCTGCTGCCAGGGAGCTGCAGAGCAGGAAGGTCTCAGCCTCCTGTTCTGCAGACTGACAGTCCCAGCTCCCCCAGCTGCTCCTCACAGCCTTGTTCTCTAGGCCCTGTCAATTAGTGTCTCCAGGTCCTTTCCCACCACCCAGCTCTGCACCATGTAGCCTTGCATGGGGTTGCTGTGGCCCAGATGCAGGACCTGGCACTTGGCTTCACTGAAGCTCATGCAGTTGCTGCCAGGACCCCTGTCAGGGTTGCCCCTCCAGTGGGTGTGAGCTGGGCCGTGGGCACTTTGCTCCCATGCTTGCACCCCTGCCCTGCAGGCGCCTGCCTGTCTCCACCAAGCCCATTGAGGATGACATCGATGTGGCCAACGAGCGGCACCGGGTCCTGCGCGGCGACGCCGACAACGACATGCTGAAGATTGAGAACCTCACCAAGGTGCTGCGGCAGGAGGGCTGCGCTGCAACCCCCCCGGAGCCACCCCCGCCAGGGCCGGGTGTTGGCACTGGGGGTCCCAGTGCCTCCCAGCGGGTTGAGTCCCCGTGCCCTGTGCCCCCAGGTGTACAAGTCTCGCAAGATCGGGCGCATCCTGGCCGTGGATCGGCTGTGCGTGGGCGTGCGGCCGGGGGAGTGCTTCGGGCTGCTGGGCGTCAACGGCGCCGGCAAGACAACCACCTTCAAGATGCTGACAGGGGATGAGAGCACCACGGGCGGGGAGGCCTTTGTCAACGGGCACAGGTCGGGGGACACGGGCTGGCTGGGAAGAGAGCCTGCTGTCTTGGGGGTGGGACGGGGTCTGCCCTCCATGCCAGGGGTCTCTTCCCTGCAGCTTGGCAGAAGAGCTGTCTAAAGCAATTGAGCACCGGAGGCCAAGTCCTCCTTCAGCTCCAGAGAGCATCCTTGGACACATTGCAAGTTCAGGTGCCAGTAGGCAGCACCTGAGGAGGCTCTGCTCTAGCCATGGCTCTGCAGCCCTGTGTCCTGCTGGGCTGGCCATCATCTGGGGGGTGGCAAGTAGCACTGGGTCTTGGCAAAGACTGCCTGTTGTGGGTTATCTGGTCAAAGGGCATGGGAGTGGGGTGAGCACTGGGATGCATCTGAACAGCAGTTCCTTCTAGCCATGGCCCCTCTGTCCTCTCCTGCAGCATCCTGAAGGAGCTCCTGCAGGTCCAGCAGAGCCTGGGCTACTGCCCCCAGTTTGATGCCCTCTTTGATGAGCTGACAGCCCAGGAGCACCTGGAGCTCTACACCCGCCTGCGTGGCATCCCCTGGAAGGATGAGGAGCGGGTAGGACCCTGGGGGAGCAAAGGCCAATGGCTATGGTGGAGTGCAACCCAACCTGGCACCAGCGGGAACCTGAGCCAGTGCCACTACTCTCATGGCAGTTCTGCCTCAGTGGTGCACCTACATGGACTGCTGGGGCTGGCACACATACTCTCAGGCCACCATCAACACCCATGGCTGTATAAGGGACTTCCACAAGGCTACCCTGACTGCCACATCACTTATGATCCCCTTGGCAGTGAGATCCCCATACTGCAGAACCCAACCGCTTGCCCCCTGCCATCTGCCAGCCCCACGACCTTGGAAGGGTGACAGCAGCCCCCCACACCTTGCAGGTAGTGAAGTGGGCCCTGAAGAAGCTGGAGCTGACCAAGTATGCTGCCAAGCCTGCCAGCAGCTACAGCGGCGGCAACAAGAGGAAGCTCTCGACGGCGATTGCGCTGATTGGATACCCATCCTTCATCTTCCTGGTGCGGCACCGCCCTGCCCTGCTGCCACCCCCTGTGCAGGCCTGGGGCTCTGCTGGGCTGAGCTGGAGAAATGACCCTGAGTGGGAGCTGCATGTGCCAGGCTTCACCACGAGCACCTTGGGGTGTGGGGTGGTGCCCTGCGCCAGGCTGAGAGCAGGGAGTGGGTGGCAGAGTCCCTGCAGGGGCTGGCATGTCTGAGGGGGCTGGCATGTCTGAGGATGCTGTGCTGCCCACAGGATGAGCCCACCACGGGCATGGACCCCAAAGCACGACGCTTCCTCTGGAACCTCATCCTGGATGTCATCAAAACTGGTCGCTCCGTGGTGCTCACCTCTCACAGGTCTGGGGGGGGGTCCTGCCTGCACTCCTTATTCCTCTGGGCATGCGGGTGGGAGGGGCCTCTTTGGTGCCCAGGGACGGCATTTGGCAGGGGCACAGGGAGCAGAGCAACCCTTTGTTGCCTTCTCCCATCCCCAGTGATGGGGCTGTGGCACCCAGCTGGTGGCCTTGGGCACTCGGCTGCCCACCTGCCACAGCCCCTGGCACTCTGCCCCTTTGCCACTCTGCTGAAGCCTGCCCTGTCCCCTCAGCATGGAGGAGTGCGAGGCCCTGTGCACCCGCCTGGCCATCATGGTGAACGGGCGCCTCAAGTGTCTGGGCAGCATCCAGCACCTGAAGAACCGGTAAGAGCCTGGCACTGCCCAGCTCCTCTTCTGCAGTGCGGGGCAGGAGGAGGCTAGGGCCCATGGCAGGGTGGCATGTGGCACCTGTGGCAAGATGTCAACCCTTCGTGTGGGTGCTGCTTTGGAGGGTGGGCAGAGGATGAGCTCGCTCAGCCATCCTGGCACTGTCCCGGTGAGTGCAGCAGCTGCCACAGAGCACTGTCCCCTTCCATGGGGTCAGTGTGGCAGGGCTCTAGGGAGGGTCAGGCCCTCAGAGGCCCTCTGTGCCCACAGCTTTGGCGATGGCTACATGATCACAGTGCGCACCAAGTCCAGCCTCAATGTCAAGGAGGTCGTCAGGTTCTTCAACCGCAACTTCCCCGAGGCTGTCCTCAAGGTGAGCTCCCTGCACCCACAGTGGCAGTGGCACCCTGGCAGTGCCATCCCCTGCCAGCCTCCTCCATCTCAGAGCACAAACAGAGACACCTCTAGCAGGCGGTGATGGGGAGGGGGTTTGAGAGCGAGGCCTAGAGTGCGAAATCTGTGTCCTGCAGGAGCGGCACCACACCAAGGCCCAGTACCAGCTGAAGTCAGAGCAGATCTCACTGGCACAGATCTTCAGCAAGATGGAGCAGGTGGTGGACGTGCTGGGCATTGAGGACTACTCTGTCAGCCAGACCACGCTGGACAATGTAAGGCCATGGGTGGCACGAATGACTGGATGCCCGTCCCCAGGGGAGTGGCTGTGCCTGAAGGGAGTGGCTGTGCCAAAGTGCCTGTTAGAACTCCCCCAGGAGATGGGAGGTGCTGCTGGACGTGGGACATGATGTTGACCACAGCCTGGTCCCTCACAGCCTCCTGCCCCTTCCCCGCCAGGTGTTTGTGAATTTTGCCAAGAAGCAGAGTGACAACCTGGAGCAGCAGGAGACCAGCCCCAGCTGCACCCTGCAGTCACCCCTGGAGCGGGTGCTGAGCCTGCTGCGCCCCCGGGCCGCGCCCACCGAGCTGCGGGCACTGGTGGTGGAGGAGCAGGAGGACCTGGAGACAGACGACGAAGGCCTCATCAGCTTTGAGGAGGAGAGGGTGAGACTGTGCCCAGTTCCGGCTGGCACCAGCCCCTGCTCTGGGGATGGACCAGAGAGGCTTCTGGGAGGGGTGGCTGCCCCTTCATTCCCCCTCAGCTGGCTCCTGTCCCCAGGAGCACTGAGTGTGCTGCACAGAGTGGGCACCCACGAGCCCCACCTGCCCTGTGTCCACAGGCCCAGCTCTCGTTCAACACCGACACGCTGTGCTGAGCCCAGGACAGCCTCGGCCTCTGCCTCTGAAGCCATTGAACCCTTCTCGGCCTCTCCCCTCCCTTCACCCAGTCCAGCGAAGCTGCCACAGCTGGAGGAGTGTGCCAGGGAGCACACAGTGGGTACGGCGCCAGCCTGGATGGACCTTGTGAGCCGATGCCCCCGGGGGACCCATGTCCCCTTCAGTTCCAGGGCAGTGTCACTGGGTGCTGCAAGGAGCCAGCACCCTCAGCTGCCTCACCCAGACAGGACCTGCCATGGACAGAGACTGTGAAGACACTGGCATGGCCTGGTGCCAGGACTGCTGTGCCCGCAGGCTTTGTGACAGGGATGAGGCCTGTGAGCGGTGCCTTCAGGTGGACACCCACGTTGCACTCACCACAGGGACCGTCAGCTGTGGGCACAACCTGGGCCTGGCAGGGCAGAGGAAGGACTGCCACTTTTGCCTTGTGTTCATTGCCCTTGCTTAGCACCTGCCCTTGGCACTCTGGGGGTTCAGGGCCTGGCACTGCAGGGGCAGAGGCTGTGGTGCTGTCACCTGATTTCTGTCACCAACAGGCTCTCACCAGCAGCCTCCAGCTTGCCTGAGCTGGTGGCCTTGGCTCTGCTGGTGCATCCTGCCTGCCCATGCTGCTGCCAGCTTGAGGGGCCCAGCTGCACCAGCCCTGCCACACTTGCACTGGGCACTTGGTACCATCTGCACAGCCAGGCAGCAGCACCCCTGCAAAGGGGTATCTCACAGGGTATTTTACACACTGGCACCAGCTGTTTTTCCCCTCTGGCCCCAACTGTGTCCTTCCTTCCAGAGCCACTCACCCTGCCTCCTGCCCTCACTGCCTGCCTCACCACAGGGCATCACTGCAGCTGTGCCACCTTTCTCCTGCGTTCCTGCCATTGTCCTGGCACTCATTGCTCAGCATCTGGCTCCTGCCCAGGGGCCACTTGTCCTGTTCTCTTGGCATCGGCTCCCTGGGGGGCCTGGGCAAGCAGGTAGGAGAAGGCAGTGCCACTGGGCACAGCCTGACAGTGATGCCTGGGCTGGTGTCACTGGGGTAAGCAGTGTCACTGGGGCTGGCAGTGAGCACCCCCTTGGCAGTGCCCCTCCTTTCTGCAGAGGGTCCTGCTGTCTTGTCATCTACAATGGCTGTGCCTGGCACCTGCAGTCCTGCCCAGAGATGGGTGAGGGCAGGGCCCGTGCCACTGCCCCTGGCTTTCACAGCACCTTGGGATGGCCATGCACTGTGCCCCCCTTCCTTCCCAGGAAGTACTTAGGGCTGGACTGCTTACCTGTGCCCCACTGCCCTTTTTGTGTCCCTGGCATGGGTTCAGTTGAATGCCCTGAGCTGGCTCCTGCCTGATAGCATAGGGGCAGCACTGGGCACCCAGGACAGTGCCATGGGGCAGCACAATGTGGGGAGGTGGACTCGAGCTATTCCTGCCCTGCTTAAAGGCCTAAGAGCAGGGGCAGGCCCGGGTGGCAGCCATTTCCATGCCCATGTCCTGCCAGTCCTGCATGCCAGCTGCTGTGGGCTGTGCTGCTTTGGGGCAGCTGAGCTCTTTTCAGATTTTTCAGACTATTTTTTTAAGGGCATACAGGAAGCTGGCTGGGCTGTGGGCACAGCACAGGCGGGCAGCCCCTACCCAGGGTGCCCCTTGCTCCCTCACTGGGCACACTGCCTCCTTAGGTGGGCATGGGGGACAAGCCAGCTTGGGGTTAGCCACCTGCCACCGAGGGGGGTGCCACGATGGTGCCACCTCCGGGTTCCCAGCCGCGGTGGTGATGGCAGTGGCACCCTCAGCACCCCAGGATGGTCACGGTGCCCTGCTCTGTGTCCTCATCCCATAGCTGTCCTGGGGCACTGCTGCCCAGGGCCCTGGGTGGGTACCAGCCCCCAGCGCTGCCACCTCGCTGCCTCGCCACCAGCTGTAGCTTTCCTTGTCAGTGGAGATGCATCCGTGCCCCCAGCGCCGCCTGCCTGCACAGCCTGAGTGGCGGTGGTGGCCTCGTTGCCCCGGGCTCGGGGCCACCTGGGCACGAAACCTGCTGGGAGCATCCCAAAGGTGGCAACGGGCTGGGTGCAGGAGGGCATCGCCCCAGGGCAGGGGTGGTCGCTGCCTTAACACTCTGCTTCGCTGAGTTTGGCCCCGCTTCTCGCCTCGCCTCCCTCCGCAGGGCCTTGGCCACCAGCCACGGGCACAGTGCCGGAGCTGGGCACTGCCCTGGGCACACGGCAGCCTGGGTGGGGAGGCCCCGAAGGAGCCTGTACATTGCTCGCGAACAACCACTCCCAGGGTGCCCGTGGGTATGTTTGAAATAAAAAAGTGACTGGAGCCAGCCAGGCTGAGTGGCTGCTGGGGAGCAGGGGTGCCAGGGCTGGATGCCAGGGAGGGACTGGGGTGGGCAAGGGTCGAGGAGGAGGCTTTTGGGGGCCGAGAGTGGGGATAGGAGCCTGCTATGGGCAAAAGTTGCTGGGCACAACACAGGACCATACCCAGCACTTGATGTATTCCAGGGTGGGCGACAAAGCTGGTGGGGGCACAGGCAGGGGGCACAGGCAGGAGCTGTGGCAGCTGTAATGCTGTGAGCCCATGGTGGATCAGGGCTGGCAGCAGTTGGCGGTGGCCCCACGGCAGGGCCCCACGGCAGGGTGCCCCGGCTGTGCCATGGGGCCAGGCGTGGTTTGGGGTGCACCCCAGGCAGGAATGTGGGCTGGGAGGGGCTGCGGCTCCGCACGGGCACCAGCGCCACTGCCACCAGTGCCACTGCCACCAGTGCACCGGCAGCCAGCACCCAGCATGGCCGAGAAGCCCCAAATCCAGCTCTTCGTGAAGGTGAGGGGCAGGCGTGGGGGCCTGGGACGTCCCGGGCCGGCGGGCACCTCTGGCTGCCACCCTAGCATTGCCTGGGCTGGGGTGGCCTGGCTGCCCCAGCCCGTGGCGGTGCTCATAGACACTGGGAGAACCCGAGCAGGTAATGGGCACTTGGGCTCTTCTCAGGGCACAACATTGCTGCTGCGGGCCTGGGGGTGCAGCTGCCAGCATCACCATCAGCCTTCCTCTGGCACAGCCCTGCCATGCTGGGCTATCCCGTGCCACAGCCCCGGGGACGCTGCTATCGCTGCCCCCAGCTCTCATTCCCCTTGGCACTGTAGCGCTGGGTAGCCTGAGGGCCCCCCCGGCCCCAGCTTCTGCTGTGCCACGCAGCCAGCTCCAGGGTGGGGCGCACAGGCTCCCGGAGCAGGTGGGGGCTGGCACCATGCCTGCCATAGCTGGTGCCATGGGCTGCCAGGACTGCTTGTCAGCCTGCAGCCAGCCTGGGCTTGGCCAGGAGGGTGGCACATGCCCTACCACCCTCACCCTTGCACCCTCTGGGACTGCCCAGTCAGGGCTACCCCCATTGCAAGTGTGCTGGGGCAAAGGGGCAGCTGAACTCTTCCTCTGTGCCCACAGGCAAGTGAGGATGGGGAGAGCGTGGGGAACTGCCCCTTCTGCCAGCGGCTCTTCATGGTGCTGCTGCTCAAAGGGGTGCCCTTCACCCTCACCACAGTGGACACGAAAAGGTGAGTGGTGCCCCCCTCTCGAGGGGCCAGGGCACCGTGAAGCAGAGATGGGTGGTAGGGCCCCAGCAGCTTGGGGTGGGCACTGCAGGATGCATGGAGCCTGCTGTACCCTCCTGGCTGCTCACCACTGCCTGAGGTTGGTTGGTGGGCATTTTCCAGGGCAGAGCTGCCATGGGCACATGCTGAGGCAGGAGCAGAGTGTGTCCCTTTGCTTAAGACACACGTGTGCAGAGCCCTGGATAAGGGTGGGCACCAGTATTCCTCCCCTCCTCCTGCAGGGCCCTGGATGTGCTGAAGGACTTTGCCCCGGGTGCCCAGCTGCCAGTTCTGCTCTACGACGGAGAGCCCAAGACTGACACTGTCACCATCGAGGACTTCCTGGAGGACAAGCTGGCCCCCCCCATGTCAGTGCCTGGTACTGCCCCAAGATGGGGCAAGGGGGCAAAAAGGGGCAGAATGGGCTGAGAGGGGGCCACGGGGCTGGGCAGGCTGCAGGTGAGCCTGCCAGGCCCTGCCCCTGTCCTCAGCTGTGCCCACATCCCTGCAGGTTCCCCAGCCTGGTGCCCAGATACAGGCAGTCGAGTCTGGCTGGGAACGACATCTTCCACAAGTTCTCCAGCTTCATCAAGAACCCAGTGCCCGCCCAGGATGAGGGTGAGGAGCTGCAGCAGGGCACACCCCATGCACCCTCTCCGGTGCCACCACCCTGAAGCCCAATCAGGTCACCCTGAGCCTTTCTGCCCAGCCCCCACCCTCAGGCCAGCTGGGTCTCTCCGGGCACTGCCCCTCCCACACAGCTCAACACAACTGTGCCAGGGCTCTTTTGAGAGGGCAGGGGTAAATGCCAGTCTCGGCAGGGTGGGAAGACGGTGGGCAAGAGCTGCCCTGGGCACAGGGATGGGCTGGCAGGATCCATGGTAGAACTGCAGGGCCCCAGGCTGGCGGCAGAGCTGTGCCCTGACCCCTCCCTGCAGTGCTGCAGCGGAGCCTGCTGCGGGCCCTGATGAAGCTGGACGAGTACCTGAGTGCCCCCCTGGAGCATGAGCTGGCACAGGACCCCCACCTCCGGGCCTCCCACCGCCGCTTCCTGGACGGGGACCAGCTCACCTTAGCTGACTGCAACCTGCTGCCCAAGCTCAACATCGTCCAGGTGAGTGTCAGTGTCCAGCACCACTCCCTTCTCCCTCCCTTGGCTTCCTGATGCTACCGACCCCCTGCTCCCACCTCCTCCTGGGTGCCTGCACCAACCCCCAGCTCCTCTGCTGACCCCTGTGCCACCCTGGTGCACCTCCAGCACTCCCCTCCCTGGCACACCTTCCACACATCTCACCCTGCTCCACATGCCCAGCCAAGTGCCAGCCCTCATCTCATGCTGTGCCAGAGATGTCCCCTGGCCCACTGCCACCCTTCCTGCCTGGCTGCAGGGCTGTCCTTGGCACACAGGGCTGAGCCAGGGCTCACCCTGTCTCCGCCCGCAGGTCGTGTGCCAGCATTACCGAGGCTTTGGGATCCCCAAAGAGCTGCAGGCTGTGTGGCGGTACCTGGGCAGTGCCAGCCAGACCAAGGAGTTCAAGTACACCTGCCCCAGTAGTGAGGAGATTATCCAGGCCTACCGCACTGTGGTCCGGGCACCGCAGTGAGCTGGGCATGTGCCAAGGTGGCACACAGCAGCCCAGCACCTGCTGCGACCACCACAGTCCTGCCTGCATGCATCTGTGCCCCTGGCACTTGAATTCCCCCAGCTGGCACCACTCCCCAAGGTCCCAGCAGCAATCTGTGTCACACCGAGCCTGCCAATGCATTTCCACCGCTTGTGCCACCCTCCTGGCCTGACCAGACCCCCTCGACCTGCCCTAGAACCCCTCAAGCACTGGGATGGGTGCAAGGGGACTGCAGTCACAGCCACCACCTGTACCAAAGCTGGGCAATGCTGAGGGCAAGAGCTGGGGATTAAAAACTGCTTAGGGTAAATGCCTGCAGGGCACAGAGGGGGCAGCACACTGCTGTGAGCATCCCCAGACTCCCTTGGAGGCACACTGTGCCATCAGCCAGGTGAGTGACCCCACTCTGCCAGGGCAGTGAGCACCACAGGATGTCCCTGAGGAGCCACAACAGGTGAGGGGAACCTGCACAGCCACAGCAGAGCCGTGGGAACAGATCCAGGGGGGTGGTGTGGATGGTGGACATGGCCTGACCCCCCCACACAGAGGCAGGGGAGCAGAGGGCACTACCACCCCAGAACCTGGTGCTAGGAAGCTCTTGGTGCAGTCTGGGGGGAGGGATGGGGCTGAGGTCTGGCACATCCAAGACATGGAAATCAATAAAGGCTTTGCAAGTAGGAGAAACCTGAGCCTGGTGGGGCCAGCCCCAGCACCTCTGCTCCCTTCCAGGACCTCAGAGCCTCCCGGTGCCTAGCAGAGGCTGTGTCCATTCCCTCAGCTCTGTAGGAGGCTGCTTTTAACCACTCAGCAGCCCACGGGCAGCAGTGTGAACTCTGAGCCCCCGGCTCCAGGTGCAGCTCAAACTGACCACAAAGCTCCTGAGCAAGGGGAACAGACCAGACCCACACAGCTGAGCAGCTTCAGGCCCAGAGAGCAGCTGGGCCAGCCCAGCTGTGCTGGCACAAGTCAGGCACGGGCACTCCTCTGGCATGTGGCAACAGAAAAGTTCTTAGAAAACCCCAAGGACTCCTTGCGAGGCAGAAGAGGCCTCTGCCAGCAGGGACAAAAGCCACCACTGCTGTCAGCCCTGGCTCCTGTCTCATCCACCTCCCTGGGCACAAGCTGCTCCGCGAGCCTCCAGGGTGCAGCAAAATGTCCTCTGGGAATCACACACATGGTGAAGAGGCCCTGGTGGGGCTGTCGGCAGGGGACAGGACAGCACAGGTCAAGAGTCCTCAAAATCCACTCCGGACGGTGCCTTCTTGCTGGAGACAGAAGGAGTTTCAGAGCCTCACAGCTGCAGTCCTCTGGAGCCCTGTGCAGCCCCAGCGCAGGGCTGGGAGCTGAACTCACCTTTTGAAGCCAGGGTTAATGAGAGACTCTCCTGGGATCCTCCTCTTAGCTGGCAAAGCTGAGTCAGCACTCCTGTTCTTCCTGGGGCTCGGGTCTGCCTTGGTCAGGGACAGGCAGGACAGGGATGACAGAAGGGCAGCCAGTTGCTTTGGCAGCCTTGTAAGACCCTCCATGCCCAGGGTGAGCCTCCAGCAGCCCAGCCTGGCAGTCCCAGCACCTGTGGTGGGTGAGGAAGGGCCAAGCCAGGACTCCTCTCCCAAAGGTGCAGGGAGCCATGGACCTGCCACAGCCCCCAGTCTGGGAAGGCAGCAAAGCCTGACCTCCTGCAGGCTAGCAAGCAGCCTGCCTGTTGATGCCCAGCATCCAACCTGGGCACAATGCATCCCAGACACCCTGAGAGCCACCACACTGAGCCCTGGTCCCTTCTGTGCTGGAAAGGGTCAGGCGGCTAACAGCAGCTACAGCTGAGAGGACTCAACAGAGTCCTGGAGAGCACAGCACCAGCAGCCTCCTGGGGGACAGAAGGCAGAAAAGCAGCAGGACCAGGGGATGTACTCCCTGGCAACTGCCTACCTGGCAGCAAGAGCTGCTGGCTCCGGGCAGTGTTCTTTGCAGGGCTGCCAGAAGATGCCGACGTCTCCATCACTGCTGAGACAAGAACTAGAGTCAGAGCTTGTGACAATGCGTGGCAAGAGCAGCATGCAGCGCCCCAGAGCAGCGTCTCTTCCAGAGTCCCCCACGGACCTTCCAGGCGGCTCTCCAGGCTCTCCAGGCGTCTCGCCATGCCGAACACCAGCGCCTGCAGCTGGCTACTCGCCTCGGCCGCGGGCAGCTTGCAGAGCTCCAGCGCCAAGCACTGGGCCCCGTCCCGTGGCTGCAGCGTGGCCCTGCCTTCGCTCAGGCTCAGCTCGGCAGTTCCTCGCCCCAAGGCCTCCCTGCGAGAGCGAGCCGGGGATGAGGGCGGCTCTCGTTCGAGGGGCCGCTCCCCGCCGCACCGGCTCCGGCACCCACCTCAGTTTCGCGCCGTGCTCCCCGGGCAGGCACCGCTGCGGAGGAGAAAGTACACGTCTCCAAATGGCCCTCCCGGCCCCCGCCACTCCCCGGGGCCAGGTTCAGGCCTCTTTGCCGCCCCAGCCCCGGTACGTACGCAGCCGAGCGGCGCTCGGACGCCGAGCTCCCCGGTCCAGACCTCCAGCGCGTCGGTCACGCTGCGGGAGGAAGCGATGCAGGCTGTGCCGGGGCCTCTCGGCCCCCGCCCAGCCCCGGCCCAGCCGCGCACTCACTAGACGGTGTCGCTGGGGCGGCAGTAGCAGAGAAAGCGGCCCGGTGCCGCCTGCAGCAGGTGGAAGGGCCCTGCCGGCTCCGCCATGGCGCCAGCGCCGGAAGGGGCGGGCGGAGCCTGCAGCCCTGCCCCGGCACTGCGCCGCCGGCACGGCCATGGTCAACCTGGGGCTGCGGCGGGTGGAGGATAGTGTGGCCGCCAAGCACCCGGTGCGGCGACGGGAGTCGGGGCCGGGGCCNCGGGGCCGAGGTCGAGGCACCGGGAGGCGGGCACCGGGAGGTGTCGCGGCCGGTACCCTGCGCTGAGTCTGTCTCTGCAGGCGCTGCAGCAGTACGCGGCCTGCCAGTCCCACGCCTTCATGAAGGGCATCGGCACCTTCCTGGCAGGTACGACCCGACCCTGCCCGGCTCCCCCCAGTGCCTCCCAGCTCCCCGCCGCGGGTGGCGGGGTCGGGTAAAGCCGCCGCTAACGGACCCCTTCCCTGTGTTTGGACAGGCAGCGGAGCCGCCTTCGCCGCGCAGAAGCTGCTGAGCAAGAAGCTGCCGTGCAGCATGCAGTGGAGCTTGCTCCTGGCCGGGGGTGGGTGCCCAGCGCCGCCGCTGCCCGGGAGGCCCCGCGGGGTGCTGCTCGGGGCGGGGCTCGGCAGGAGCGGGGCTGTGCAGCTTGTTCTCAGCGCAGGGGCTTTCTCCTCTGGCTCCTGGCACGTTCCTGCTGCCAACAGCCCTGAGTGGCTCAGGGACACCTCGCAGCGTGGGGCAGATGCTTTCCCCACTGCTGCCCTTTACAAGTGCCCCTGCTGCCAGCGCTCTTGGGAGCATCTTGGTCTCTTCAG
Source organism: Semnornis frantzii (assembly GCA_013399775.1). Taxonomy (NCBI): domain Eukaryota; kingdom Metazoa; phylum Chordata; class Aves; order Piciformes; family Ramphastidae; genus Semnornis; species Semnornis frantzii. The sequence continues at coordinate 24,369 of VWYK01029025.1, read as the reverse complement.
CCACAGGGTCCCTCGCCAGCTATGTTGTAACCAGAGCTGAGACACAGAAGTGCTCCGACTTCTGGCTGTACCTGGAGACAGGCAAGTCCCCCCAGGAGCTCGCCGAGGCCGGTGGGATGTCTGGTCCCACAGGTACTTTCACATCTCTCCCTGCTGCTGTTCCTGGGCTCCTTGTGCCTGGGTCTTTCCCGCCACAGCCATGCGCTGTTCCTGCCTCCTAATTGAGCCGGTGGCTGTTTATGGCATTGCCGAAATCCCTGTGTAAGTCCCTGCTGAGGGGTGGGAGCGGGCACCCGGAATGGCAGCAGTGCTGGGGCAGCTGGAGCACCCTGCCTGGCCCGATGGCTGCTGTGTCTCTGTGCTCTGGGTACATTACCCATGCTGCAGGTGCCTGAGGCATGGGTGGGATGCTTGCTTCTGCCTGTTGCTGGGCTCCTTCGTGCGTTGGTGGGAGCCAGCGTGGGGGCTTGTTTGCTGGAACAAGCAGAGGATAGGGGTGGGCTGAAGCAGCAAACACCCCCACCCTCTGTGAGGTGGGCAGAGCTGGAGGGGCAGCAGGATAGCTGCCACAGCTGCTTCCTGCTTTCTCCCACTGATGCCTTGACCTCCCAAAGTGGTTCTCTGCCCGTCCCTGGCAAACACGCCAGGACAGTTGGGGGTCCAGGGGGTTGTTCTTGCTGTTGCAGGAAGTCTGCCCAGCCCAGAGGACAGAGGGAGTGCAACACTGCCTGTGAGGAGGAACGAGTATGGGGATGTTGTAGAGTAGCCAGCAGAGCACAGCACACCATGCCCCTGTCCTGCTCCACCTCTTCCCTCCTACCCAGCCTGAATGTGCTGCCTGTGGGACCGGTGGGCTCTGGAGCACCACCTGGAAGCTCAGATGAATTGATCCTGCAGTGAGAGCGTGGCAGAGGCACTGTTGGGATTGGCTGCCCCCTGAACATGGCACATGGGTGGCACAATAAAAGTCAAGAGATGAAAGCACTCGTTGTGGAGGACACAAAGCTGTTGGTGGGACAGGAAGAGCTGATGGTAAACATCAGCCTGAGGCAGCTCTGCAGTAAGTGTTGTAGCAGAGAGCTCTGGTCCCTCTGAGGCTGTGGCACCTGCAGTATGACAGCACAGGGCTCTGTGGTGGCTGCAGGTGTGGACAGATCTGGGCTAAGCTGCGACAGCACAGAGCAGCTGGCACGGAGCTGTTGCCACATGCTCTGCTTCTGGTGCTGAGCCACTTGCAGTCTGCTTGTCTCCATAGCAGCAAGGCTCTTCTCACATGCCCGAGCAAAGCCTGCAGGTGCATGGCCTCTGGGGGTGTGCTCTCTGCCCCCACAAAAGAGGGTGCACACCTGCCCAAAGTCCCTCTGTGCAGTGCTCACCTTGCTCCCAGAGCACGTCGCGCAGCCAGAGCAGTAACCAACCGGTGAGGGAATGGTATTGTCTCAAGAGCCACATGCCCAGGGGGCACAGGCCATGATCAAGACGACTATTGTTAACTAATGGCAAGCTCCAAGTCTTGACTGGGGCAAGCGACTGCTCTGGGGCCTCCAGCTGTGACTCAGCTGCAGCTGAATTTCCTAGAAGGGGAAGCCCAGCCTGGGCTCTGGAGGCTGTTGGCTTGCTTGGAGCAGAGCAGCATTTCCGCCTGTAAGCACAGAATCTCCTCCTGTGGGGAGCTGGAGACAGCTCCCGAGTTCTGCCGTGAGCCAGAGTCCCTGTGCCACAGAGACAGGGAGCCTGGGGATGAAACGTGGTGTGGGGGCTCAGAACAGTGTCTGAACGGGTGTCAGGCTTGGCATGAGCAGAGGGCTGGGGAGCAGCCACCAGAACAGTGAAAAGCGAGGCGCTGCAGGGAGGCTGCAGGCACAGCAGGGCTGGAGCAGCCAGTGGAGCTCACTGCCCGTGGGAGCAAGGGGAACAGTGAGGAGCTGCAGCTAAAGGGGCTCCACTCCTCAGGAGGAAGGCTCTTTCCTGATGTCTTAATGAGTCGGGATGGCCCTGCTCGTGGCACCGTGGTGGCGCTGAGCTGCCAGCAGTGGCACATGGCCAGCCCTCTGGGCTGCTTTCCCATGCCACCTGTGCCCTGGGAGCTCCCTGCCTGTTTTCCGTGCACAGAGGCCATGGCTGCCAGCGCAGCGGTGAATGCCCAGGACGGAGCCAACTGGAGCGTTGCCTGCTTGTGCCTTTGGGTCTCTAGACTTGCAAAACTTCCACTTTGCAATTGTGGCTTGTTGAAACTCTTCCACCTCCAGGTGGGCCTGAGTCTGGAGTGAGGTTTCAAGCTTGCCTTGGTCCATCTTGGGGGTTCTCCAGGTTGGTAGAATGCACAAAGCCCCCACAAAGTCTCTGCCCCTGAGAGACAGCCAGGCTTGGGCAGCCTGTTGGCACAGAGCCACAGGAGTGGTTACAAAGATTTATTTCCGATTATAAAAAACAAAAAACAACAAAACAAAAAACAACAAACAAGCCCAAACCTTCTGTGTCTGCATGTCCATGCCCTCACTGGGGTGGAGAGGAAGGCAGTGTCCAACCACAGAGTGACGCAGGGCTCAAACCCAGCCCCACTCTTGCAGTGAGTCTCTCACCTCTGCCCTGGCATGGCCGTGCTCTGGGGAGCCACAGAGGCTTCTTGTGCCATTGCTGGGAAGATGGAGGAGGCTCTGGCCGTGGCAGAGGTGGCTTAGGAACCAGAGGACCAGGGAAGGTGCCACATCTTCTTGCTGAATCAGGACCTAGGAGCTGCTTGCTCGCCACGTCTGATTGCTAAGCCCTTAACCTGTGCTGAGGCTAGTGGAAGTCCAGGCCAAGCTCTGGCCCTCAGGAAGGTCAGTGGGGTTTGTGCATCCTCCAGAAAGGCAACCTGAGCTCCAGGGGGTGCTTGGAGCCCCCCGGCAGGCAGGGCTGATGCTCCAGGGACCGGCTAGTGGGGCTGAGTCTAGGGACAAGTGTAAGTAGTACTCCCACCTGCCCCATACACACGAGAGAAGTCCTGCTGGGCCAGCCCAGGGCTGAACATCCAAATCCCAAGGCTGCTTCAGGGTGCGTTGCTGAGCAGCCGTGGGAAGTCCTCAGTGGTCCTCTTCTGGCCCTCCCTCTCTGCAGCCTGAGAGCCAGGGGAGGGCAAAAAGGGATAACTTTCCTCCTGGGACCGGCAGTGTCAGGCACCGGAGGAGGACATCTCCCAGCGCTCGCCGCATCGCAGGCACGGAGGCTCTGGAGGCTCCAGCAGGAAGGGAGGGGCAAGTCCTGCCAGCAAGGCCACCCTGTCCCTGCTGTCAGATCGCCAGGGACTTGCTGCGCCGGAGCAGGCAGACAGCAGTCACCAGAGATGTCAGAGTGGTGACCACGAAGAGCAGGATGAGGACAACCCAGTAGTTGTACAGCATGCTCTTGTGGGAGGAGGGCTGCTCTGCCGGGATCATGTTGGTGAGGTTCAGCATGTAGCCCAGGGCCCAGCCGATGGAGGTGTCTCCTGCCTGTGGAAACAGCAGGGCATGGTTCCCACCCTGGGCAGCACAGCTCGGGGACCTGCAGAGGCCTTCCAGTGCAGTGCCACCCCAATGGAAGAAAAGGTGTTTGGAGCAGTTCACAGCAACCTGAGCCCTGGGTCACCCACCCACAGATCCAGACAGCCCAGGGACAAAGCAGCAACCACCCCAGGCTGAGCTGGGCAGATCCAAAGGCAGCAGGATCTCACCCGCTCGAGCCAGCGCTTGTCCTGCTGCACCTGCAGGGAGGGGACTCGACAAAGGTGGGATCCTGCCCTGAGACAACCTCCCAACCCACTGGGGTAAACTGTTTTGAGATGTCTGGTGATCTTGAGAGCCAAGGAAGAGCCGGAGGACCTTGAAATTCCTGACTCCATGACCACCTTACGGGCAGCTCAGCTCAGCTTCTCTTACCACCTCAGAAAAGCCATCCAGAGGCTGGGAGCCTTCACCTGTCCTGGGTGAGCTGAGTATTGGCTGCTGCTGTTCAAAACCATCCTGCCTCACGCCAGCTGAGTATTGGCTGCTGCTGTTCAAAACCACCCTGCCTCATGCCAGCCTCGGAGTGAAAATGCTGGCTGGAGCCAGCTTGACAAGGTTTGACATGAGAGGCTTCCTGGTTTAATTGCTGCTTTAGGGTTCCAGATGTTGGGTGTTTGCTCTTTCTCAGCAGGATGGTGGCACGAAGGGCAGGGATGCAGGGGTTTAGCTCCCTGGCTTCTGCTTGCTGCTGCTTTCTGCTGTGCCCTTTCTGCACACAGACTGAGGTAGCTGTGCATTGTCTTATCTCCTTCATGGTAATTTTTTATCTCAACCCAGAGGGGTTTTTGTATGTTGCTTTTCCCTGCCTTCTGTGTTGGGGGGAAGCAGGCAGGTTAGCCCCTTGCAGTGCCTTACCTTTTACATTTTAGGTGCCCACTGTGGGGCATGAAAGCAGCTGCCTGAGCTAAGACAGTTGGGTTTGACCGGAGACAAAAGGGTTGAGATAATGAGAAGTGAGATACTGAGAGGATTTAATTAAGACTCGAGGCTTGTTAAGAGAGTTGTATGTAAGTGTTTGCCCTGTGCTGGGTTCCCTCTGGTGATGCATTTGCTGTCTGGGGCGGCTGGCACCATTGTACTGGCATTCTGTGTGATTCTACTGGTGACCTGGGAATGGCTTAGAGCTGTGCTGCTGCCGTGCTGGTTACCAGCATGCCAGGTTCTGTTCAGAGCACTAGAGGACTCTTCCAAGGATGCCACTGAGAGATCTGCCCTATGCTAGGTAGTGTATGAGTGCCTGAGTAAATTCTTAGGGCAGTGGAGTCCTCCAGTGGTTTGGAATTTCACCCCTGAGCAAAGGAAAAGCCTGAGCAGCTGGGGAACTGTCTGGAAAAGGTCTGTTGTCAGCCTGGGAGCTCCCGAGAGACACAAATCACTGCGGCATGTGGGGTCAGGCCCATGCCTGTTGAGTCCTCATCAGTGTCCAGAGAGCTGAGGAGCAAGAGAAGGTCTCTGGGACTGTAGACAGACCAGCTGGCATGGCATCCGCAGCAGAGGACCAGCCTGTGCCAGTGTCAGCTGCCCCTGTACGGACAAGGAAGCAGCCAAGGAAAGCAGCTCCTCTGGCAGAGGACAAGGATGACCCAAGGCCAGCACAGAAACAAGAGCAAGAGCTGGGGCTGCTTGCTCGGTTCCTGCGTCTGGCTTTGGAGGATGCCCAAGGACAAGCAGTGAATGAAAACAGCAGCAGGCCTTAGTGAGGTAAGGAAGATCTCTCCTCTGTCCAGGCCTGTTTCAGCTGTGAGGGAACTGTCCTGGGAGCTCCATCAACTCAGGAACATGTTCTGCTCCCCACCTGTCCACTCCTGTGTTTCAGCCTTGAGGAGCAGGCACTCCCCTGTCTGAGGGAGGCTACATCATGGCCTGCCCTGGGGTGTTACCTGTGTGACCGTGGGGAGGACATGAGGAAGTGGGACAGAAAGCTGTCCCTGTTCCCCAAGTCTTCCTTCAGGCTGCCTGGCACATCCTGGGTGTGACATCATCTCTGCTGAGGGATGTTTTGGCTTGGCTCTGAACAGATGCCATTATCTTACCTTCTTCTGGAAGGCAATGTTGGGGAAGGAATGGTTGTTGAAGTTGTAGCCTTTGGTGGTGAGCAGGTAAACGAAGGTGCTGACAGCGCAGTAATCCGGCAGCCTCTTCTCCAGCATGGAAGCTTTCTGCAGCAGCTGGGTGGGGTGCATGGAGGGAGAGAGAAAGGACTCAGCTGTCAGGCTCCAGGCTTTGTTTCTGTAGCACGAAGCTCTGGATGGTTGCCTCTGGCTAGCAAAGCCTCTCCTGCTGTCCTGTGGGAGCTGTCACCCACCCTTCCACTACTGCCTGGGTGCAGGACATTTAACCCCCTCCAAGGACTGCTCTCAGAGCCTGGGTGACCTCCTGCATGAAGCATCCCTCTCCTCCCCACCATGGCCTGGAAGCCCACCTCACTCCAACTAGTGGCACAGATGGTCTCAGCAGCATCCTTCAGGTCACTGGGCATGTGCACAGGTCTCCCCATCACAGTCTGGATGAAGTCCACCGTATAGAAGAAGGCAGAGAAGGCCTGATGGAGGAAAGCAGGCAGCTATGGGACAGGCCAGGAACAAATCCTCTGGCCATCAACACTGAGCAGTGTGGTGGGCACAAGTGACCACTCTTGCAGAGCTGGGTTCTGGCTTTGCTGCTGTGTGATACCAGGGGGCGGTGGACACTTGCCCACCCAGCAGCAAAGCCACCACCCTGCTTCACACCAGGACTCACAATGAATTTTCCTGAAACCTCTGGCTGGAAAGTTCCATCAAAGGAGCAGTGAGAGAAGGAGCAGGTGGTGAAGTCAAAAAGCTTGCTGACGAGTGCAGCACAGAGGCTGCTGTTCCCAGTGCCAACCACAGTGACAGTGGTGTTGAGGGCAAGGCTTGGCCTCTCCTTCTCTGTGCAGGGGCTGTTGTAGACACTGCTCAGCAGCAGGCTCTTTTGGTAGCCTGTGGGCCAGCAGGGATGGGAGATGGTCGCTCGGTGGCTCTCAGCCTGCCAGAGAAGCAATGCACAGGATGCATGAGTCATGCTGTAGCCCCAGCACTGCTTCCTGCCTCCATTTCCCTGATGGGGAAATGTGGAGGATGCAGAGCTGGCAGTTGCCATAAGAATCTCAAGATGACTCAGGATGGTTTGGCTCCAGCTGAGGGCACAACATCTTATGAGGAGGATGGGAGGAAGCCTTTGCCCCACAGGAGAGAGTCAGGGGCAAAACTCAAGAGCTGTCTGGGAAAGGTGTGCTGGCCAGGGCTGAGGGACACCTCTGTTTAAACACCAGGGCAAGGGGCAGTTATGAGGTGGGGACAGCTGGCATCTCTGTCAAGCACATGCTGGTACCTGGAAGAGCTTCGAGAGCAGCCTCTTGAGGACCTGGTCCCTGCCATAGCAGAGGAAGCTGTGGGTGTACACTTTGTATGCCTGCCCATACAGCTTCAGCACCACCTCATTCCTGGGGTCTTCGATGGTGTCCCTGGTCTCAAAGGTGATCTGTGTGGAAGCACCTCCAAAGTCCATGGCCCCCAAGGTCTTCTTCTGTGGCTGGATCCAATCCCCGAGCCACCCACGCTGAGCAAGGAAGACAGGAGCAGGTGTAAGAACAGAATGAGCCAGGGTCAGCCTGGCCAGCACAGCTCCCCTCGCTGGGCACCACAATCCCCTGCCCACCTTGATGAAGTTCTCCAGGAGGTAGTTTGCAGTGACCCAGCCGAAGACTCCTTCCTCTTCCCCCGACAGGATCTTTGCCCCCCGGAAATCGAAGGGGTAGGACTTCAGCCTGGCTGCCACGGCACTGAGAACGGCCTCCGAAGCCTGCGGACTCGTGATGCTGTGGGCCAGAGGGCACAGTTGCAGGGCTGTGCCAGGGTGCTGCTAGCAGAGCCCCACTGCCTACACAGCCCATAGGGCCCTGGCATGTGGAGTGGGAAGCAGGAGGTCCTTGTCTGGGTACTCATAGGGATGTCCCTGAAAAAACCCATCTAATTCCCCCTGTCTCTGCTTGAGAAGGAAGGAAGCAGCAGGGAAGGAGGTTTGCTTCCTCTCCCTGTGCCATACCCCAGGGCTGGGCAAGGCAGGGCACAGCTCCTTCGTCTGGTTTTCAGGGGTAATTGGTCTTGCCACATCCCATCGGGCTGGCAGTGAGTGCAGGGGAACTTTCATCCTGGCTAGCCAAGAAGACTGGGTGGCTCATTGCAGTGCTGGTGCCATGCCAGCCCCTGCAAAGGCAGCGGTGTGCTGGCTGTGCCCTGGAGAGGATCTCCTGCTCAAGAAGGCATCTCTGTGAGCAGTGTACAGCTGGGCCGCTGGAGGCAGTTAGGAACTTTGCCTGGCAAAGGGCAGTGAGGTGCTTCACCATCTCCACCCTAGCCATGGGTGGTGGGACAGCAGGGTGCCACGTCAGGCTCTCCCCAGGCAGCAGTTTAGGCCAGGCAGCTGGCATGGCCAGAGCAAACACTCACTTGAGCAGGCGCATGCCAGCTGTGGCGCCCAGGTAGAGCGGGGTTCCTGCGTGCTTCTCCTTGGGCACGTCCCTCAGAGCCTGGCTCAGGCAGGGCACCAAGCTGGTCCCGGCAGCCGGAGGGTTGGAGCTGTAGCTGGAGATCCCGGGGCCTGCAGAGAGGGAGGAGCATTGCGCCCTGCGGGCTGATGCTCGGTGGGGAGATGCCCGTAGAAGATAAACCTCGGGCACGCAGGCTGGCAAGCCGCGGGGAGAGCTGGGAGGCTTTAGGAGCAGAGCTGTGCCCTTCCCACACCTCACTGCACTGGTGAGCGCACAGCGGGGCAGCTGGGCACGGCAGGGGCATTCACACTGGCACACTGTTCTGCCCACAGGGCACACGACAGACCCTGCCACCAGCCACTGCCCCCCAGGACGTGGCACGGCCCTTACCCTCCACGTCGCACATGCTGTGCTCGCTGACCACGCCGGTGTCGTTCTCCTTGTCCGCAGGCCACTTGTAGACGAACATGGCTGTGTGGGAGGACCCCGCGTCCAGCACGATGCCATACTGCGGGGGCAAGGGGGCAGTCAAGCTCTGGGGTGGGAGACCCCCCCCAGCCGCTCCGTG
>VWYK01029025.1:0-15738 GCA_013399775.1 Semnornis frantzii | reverse complement strand
CGGCTGGGCACTCCTGCCCTGCCCAGCGGTGCATGGCAGAGGTGAACGCTGCTCAGTCCAGGACAGTCGTGCCCCTGCCCACCTCTGCCTGTCTACTGCCTGCCCAGGATGTGGCTGGGAGCAGGTGCTGTCCCCAGACACCACTTGGCACAGCACCGGGCTCGTTCTTTTGGGTATGGGGACCCAAGTAGCACAGCCCAAGAGGGTGAACCCTCTCGGCCGGCAGGCACCGGGGCCGAGCCGTGGCAGCAGGTCCGGTGGCCAGCGCAGGGCAACATCTGGGAGTGCCTCCTCGGGGCCGCCGCTCGCCAAAGAAGGGCAGCCGTGCCCCGCGGCCCTCCTGCCCTTGTATGGCTGGCCCGGGCTGCGAACGGCCCCGCCGCATCCTTCCAAACACGGTTACCGAGCCGTCGGGGCGGGGCCGCCGCTCACCGCCCGCAGCCCCCCGGGGCCCTCTGCGCACCGCCCGGGGGCTGCGCACACCGGACCCTCGCCGCCTTCTACCGGGACCGCTTCACTGCTGGAGCAGGCGGGGGAGTAGGACGGGACCCAGCACCACTCCTGCCGAGCACCTCTGGGGTGAGGCCTCTCAGACCTGTCTCCTGCCCTGCCCGGATGCGGAGAAGCGTCTGACACCCGCGGACCTTTTGCCACTAGCTCCCAGCCCCACAGTCTCCTTGGCACGTTCCTTTCACCACCCCACCCTCGTGAGTGCTGGCACCAACACGAGAGGTCCCCAGGGAGGGCCCAACTCCACCAGAACCCCTGCCAACCTCTGCCAGATGTGTGCCCACACATCCTGCAGCCACCCTACAGATCAGCTTGGACAGGAAGAGCTTGGAGGTCTCTTCCAACCTGGTTGATTCTATAGTTATATGATGTCACTGGTGTGCTTGAAGGCCAAACATGCCACTGCTGTGCCACCCCAGGCATCACCCAGAGTGGCACTAGCAGGGTGATGATGCTGTCCCTGAAGGGAAAGCTTGGACACGTCACCCCCAAAGCCAAGGCTGAGCACAGGCAGTACCCCAGGAGGGCTTTCCAGCCCCCAGATGCCATGTGAGGGCCTGCAACCTGTGGGGACAAGGCTGAAGCTGCAGCTACCTCAGCAGGGGGTAAGAAATGCTGGAGCAGTGAGGATGACTTGCACTGGGGACATGGCACTTGGGCACATGGCCAAATCTGGGGCGGGCAGGGGAAGTTCCATGTCCCTGTAGGGGGGGAAAGCTGATTCAGGGGATTTCCTCCTGCCTTCACCAGGGCTGCTGCAGCTGGGCCCTGCTGCCACCCCCACGGAGAGCTGGCACCAGATGCCCACGGGGGCTGGCACACATAGGGAGGGTGTAGATATGCATGTGGTGTGCAGGTGTGCGTGTCAGGGGGTGTGCATGGACACGTGTGTGTGTGTGCCAGTTTTGGTGTGGAAGTGCATGTGTGGGGATGTGCATGGCTGAGGTGCATGTATGTGTGCCAGAGGGGTTGTCTGCACATGGGCACTCGAGTGGATGCGCTTGGCTGTGCATGGGCATGTGTGCAGATGTGTGCCCACACGAGCACATGTGGGGGGGGGTGTGTGTGTCTGGAGCAGCTGTGCAGGGAAGCTGTGTGGCTGCTACAGACCTCTGCCAAGGTGGCTGGCAACAAGAGGCAGCACTGACTCCATGCTCTGGGCAGGCCCTCCAGGGGTGCCATGCTGGGGTGGCAGTGACAGCACCAGGGCAGGCAAAACCAGCTGCACATGCAGGCAAATCCCAGTGCCCTTTGCTGCCAAACCCTAAGGGTTGGGATCGGAGTCTCTCCTCTCAGAAAGGAGAGCAGAGCCCATCACTGCCAGGTGTGGGGTGACAAAGATGGGCAGCAGCCCCAAGAGGAGTGGGCAAGGGACAGTCCAAGGAATGCCAGGCCCAGCAGTGGCCCAGCCCCCAGTGGCAGAGTCAGCAGCACTTGGGCCCAGCCAAGGTAATGACATGCAGCAACACGAACTGCAGCAACACGAACTGCAGCAACACGGTTGCCTGCTGCTAGCAGCAGGGAGTGCCTGGTGCCCAGCCAGCCTCGCTCCCTGACTATCCTGGCATGAGATGAGCCACTATAGCTTCATGTCAGCCCTCCCTGCCACCTCCCGAGGGGTGCAGGGTTCTGCACTGCAGGCTGCTGCCGCAGGAGCTGCCCACGCAGCCGTGCTGGTGGCAGTGAGCAGCGGTGGGAGCCACATGCACAGACGTGTGCCAAGGCAGAGCTGGGCAGCCACAAGCGTCCCTCGGTTTGAAGGAGAGGTCCCATCCCCTCCTCCAGAGCAGGGGGTACACACACCTCCAGCAACCACATGGCAATGGGGGCCATCCCCTGCAGCAGGGCTGTGGTGGTGCCAGCCTCTCTCTGTCTCTGCCCTAGCCCTTGTGCTCAGGCATTCAAGCCACTGCATCACCCAGCACAGAGAAAGCTGCCATGTGGCCACAAGCCATGTGGGATGTGGGCACAGGCAGGTGCTCTGCAGAGGCCCTGCAGATGGGAATCCCTGGAGTGAGAAACTGGAGAGCCTGTTAGTGATTGCAGTGTAAGCACTGCCCATAGCTTTGCCAGCTGAGGTGTCCCGCTCCTGCCAATGGCCAGCCTGGAAATGATGGCTGAAGGGACACAAAGATGCCCTGGCACAATCCTGCACTGGTGTCTAGCTCCCATTAGCTCTCTCCTGTGCTCCTTAATGTTTGTCTGCTGGCACCCTGGGGCTATGAAGAGCCTCACACACTTGTCTGTAGCCCTGGGTCCAGCTCATGGGACAGTCCCCAACCCCAGCATCTCGGGGTGGCACAGGGGTAATGGATTTTTCTAGCAACAGGACTCCCTGGCCAGCCCCTGGTGATGCCACAGGGTGGGGGATATGGAGATTCCTGGCACGGCTCTGCACTGGGATGTTAGGGTCAAGCTGCTCCCAGCCCTGCTGCCTTTTGGGTCACCTGTGGCCTCACACAGGCTCTGCCTCATTGCAGCATTGCTCAACCCATCCCACAGCAGAGCTTTGGGTCCCTGCAGAAGGAATTCCATGAGCAGTGATGTCACAGGTACGGCTCAGGGCTCTGCCCAGAAACATCCCACACCCCAAGGGAGGAGGATGAGAGGGATGCTGAGAAGTGCCCACCTCACTGCCCATGCTGACTGTGCCTAGGCCTCAGCCCCTCACCCCACGGGCTCTCCAGCAGGTGCTCAGCCCTGCCCCACAGCACCCACCTCCCTCAAGGGTGGCGAGATGGGTGGGGGTCCCAGGTCTGTGGGGGGTTACAATGGGTTTCCTTCCCATGGCAAGAGCCACAGTTCTGCAGAGACAGCTGCCAGAGAAGAGCTCAGAAAGCCCAGAAAAGGTTTGTCTAAGAAAGAAATAGAGTGGTCAAGAGAAGGCAGCAGCTGAGCCATCAGTTGGCAGTGCCGCAAGCCCACCTGCAGGCCCGTGGGGGAGGGTGGGCACGGTGCCCCCAGGATCAGTCCTTTCAGCAGCAGGATAACTCATCTGGGATATTTTTAGGGCTATATTCCCAGCAAAGGAGCTGGAAAGGTAAGATGTGGAGCTGTAGCTCAGCAGCCGCCCATCACTGCCACCCAGCAGATGCTGGTAGGCAGAGCCAGCAAAGATCACATCTTGCCTAGGTGGGTGGTGAGGACATGCCTGGGGTCCCCCACGGCAGGACTAACCCCTTCTAAACTGGATCAGTATATTTTGGGCTGAGTCAGACTAAGACAAAACTTTGTATCCTTGAAAGAGCCCTGAAGGTTGTGCAAAAGCCAACCCCTTGCTGCCTGCCCAGTGCCAGCCCTGTGGGAATAGACACCACTGGGACACTGGTGCTGAGCTCTGGTGGGCAGCACCTCACTTCACACACCGTGCTGGACCTCGCCTGTGCTTGGCACAGCCAGGAACAGTGAAGACCTCAAATTTCCGGGCTGGGTGGCACAGCCTAGGCCAAAGCAGGGCCAGGGCCCATACGAGTGTTGGAGGCTGTTCAACCCCAAAGCACAGCGCTGCCTGCAGACTGGAAAGTGCTTCCATCCAGAGAAAAAGAATCAAAAAGCACAGAAATTAAATTTCTGGGAATGCATCCTGGGAATGGCTTAGACCCAAAGCTCCAGATTGGAACCAGGAGGAGCAGAAGATTCCCAGCCCAAGCGCTGCACGCAGGGAACTCTGCACAGATCCTTCTGACTCCCCCACGTTCGAAGGGACAGAACCCATTTCAAAACCAGCTAAAGACACTGCCCGAGGTGATGTGCGGCAAGGAAAAGTGTCACAGGGAAAGAGTTAATGGCCGCTGGTTGTGCTAACAGCGGTGTCATCTTGGCTAAGGCAGCTCCTTCTCTCAGCCTCATCTTCATCACATCTGACAGACTCGGAGAGAAGGCAACACATCTGGCATCCAGGCTGGCCCAGAAAGTTTCCAACAAAATTGCTTGGGATGATAAAAGGGGGGGCGGGGTGGGGGGTGGGGTTGGATGGACAATTTTCCATGACAAAATCCTGCTCCCCACGGAACGGCTCCTTCTGCCACCCAAGAAAAGAGACCACCTTTTAAAGACAAAAGGCGTGGGCTGCGAAAGCCTGAAGCTGGGGGACTTGGCCGGCAAGAAATCGTCTGGGAACTTCTCTCAGCGTCTGAATGTACAATGCGAGAGGAGAAAGCGCAGCTTGTCCGCGCAGAGCAATGCGCTTCTCGCTTGGCGCCGGCTCAGGCGGTGCGGCTGAGCCCGGGGATGCTGCTGCGCGGTGCTGCGGTGCCCGGGGGCGCCCCGGCCGAGACAGGGCTGCCGGAGCAGATGCCAATGCAGCTGCGCTGGCCGGAGGGGTTGCACCTGGGCATGCCACCGCTGCGTTTGGTGTGCCCAACAGATTCTTCTCCCAGAGTGCAGTCTGAGGTGCGGGGCATGGGCGGGCTGCTGCTCTGCCTCTGCCTGACGGCCTGGCGGCGGGGGCCGCTCCCTGCCACCCCTCCCTGCAGCTCGGAGAGCCCCCAGCCCCGGTGGCCTTCCGTGGCGCTGGAGATGCTCTGAGGGAGGATGCCCTCTGCAGCTCCCCCAGCCGCCGCCTGCCCGGGTCGCTCGCTGTGCCCATGCCCCCGGTGCCCCCTGTGCCGCTCACCTTGAAGCCCGGCGGGCCCCGCGTGTCCCCGGAGCCGAGGCAGAGCAGAAGGATGCCCAGGAGGCAGCCAAGGGCGAGGAGCAGGAGGACTGCGGCGACCCTGCGGGCCATGGCGGGGCCGGAGCGGGGGCAGGTGAGCTGCTCCGCGACTGTTACCGTGGCTCCAACCACTCCTCCTTCCACGCCTCCTGCTCTTCCTCCTCCTCCTCGCCCGCCTCTCCTGGCTGAGTCACCGCCTCCAGGGCCCACCCGCACACCGAGCTCCGCCGGCTGCCGTCCTGCAGCTGCCCCTGCCGTCCGTCCTATTCCCCGTCCCGGGCGTCACTTTTGCCCCGGGACCATCCAATTTCCCGCCCTGGGTATCGTCTCTGCCTCGGGATTAGTCTCATCTACCCCTCTGGTCATCACCCGTGTGCCCCTTCCCTGCCTCGGGTGTTGCTTCTGCCCCAGGATCAGTCTCCTCCACTCCCTCGATCCGGACACGGCCCCGCCCCAGGACCAGTCCCATCTTCCCTTCCCCTGCCCTCTGACATGGTCCTTGACCCAGGATTGAGGCTCAGCACAGCCCAAAGGTATTGCCCCTGATCCAGGACCAGACTTACGCTGCCCCTCCCTTCCTGGGCATCACAGTTACCTTGGGGCTCAGCCTCTCCCTGGGGTCAGTCTCATCTTCTCCCCCATCAGGCACTGTCATTGACCCTGCACTCAGCCCCATCCCGAGTCTCCACAGGCATGACCTCCACCCCAGCCCAGAAATGAGTTTGGTGGGAGGTGAGAAGACTACAACCAACAAAGTGTCTCACCCACTCTGATTAACAAGCACCAACCTTTGCTGCTTTCAATCATCACAAGGAGCTTGTGACAGCCCTGAAGAGCCCAGATGTGTGTTTTTAATATGGTCACAAGTGAATAATGTAATGAATTTCCACATGGAGCAGCGAGCCAAGGAAGGCTGGGCCCTGGCTCTGAGAAGGACATCTTGAGCTTGCATACACAAAGGGATAAAACAGTGAACAAAATAATAAACAAGGAGATATCACCAAGGAGAGAGGAGTCTGAGGGAGGATGCTGCTGTCAGCCCAGCTGGCTTGCAGGCCGGAAGGTCACACTCAGCTCCTTGCAGCCTGCCTCACTTCTCAACTCTGGAAGCCAGTCACTGCTGCTGCCCCTGCCAGCTGCCCTGTGCACAGCTTTGCACCAGCCCTGGGCTTTCTGCAGAGCTTCCTGCCCAGCTCTGTGGTGTCTGCACACAGAGGTGCTCGAGGGGCCCAGCCTGCCAAATGTTTGTGGTCTGGAGGCCTTAGCCCCAGTGTCCCACTGTGTCACAGAGGCTCTGCCACTGCAGAGCCCATGGAGGACAAATCCCATTTTTATTCCCTGCAGCAGTGGCCAGCAGCAGCAGAGCCTGGGGAAGAAAATGGCCAAAGAGGTGTAGCAAGAGGCAGCTGCCATGGCCACAGCACAGGCTGCACTGCAGCTCTACTGTGCTCTGCCTGGAAGCTCTCTGCCTCCTCACTTCCATTCATTAAGCTTCTAACCTCTGGAAATTCCTGGGTCTGCTCTAGGCCATTCATATACTGATTTATGTGAACAAACTATTCTCCTTTGCAGCTGCTGCTAATACTGTAGGTGACCACAATCTTGTTTCTGGGGCTTAGCTGAGGATTGTTTCTGTTGCCTTCCTGCATCACTGGTGGCTTTGGGGCTCTTCTCAGGTTTCTACAAGGACTATCTGCCTGTTCCTGACTCTTCTTGCCACCCTCCAAGGGTGGTATTTCTGAGACCTACAACCTCCAGGGGTCAGTTGCACTGAGGGTTAACACAGACTCAGAAACATCTTCTCTGGATTGTATTAAACCCCTCTCTTAAAAGCTGCTAAGCCCCTTGCTTTTCCTTCAGACAGGACAAGCAGTGAGAAGAGGTCTTCAGAGACTAAGGAGGAAACAAAAATCCCTTTTCTGAATGAATGAGAAGATGCAGGGTTGGGAGGGCCCTATGGGAGTAGGAGTGGTCCTTTGCTCCTCATCCTGGCTTTCTTTTGGGGCTTTGGAGCAAGTCTTCCTCTGGCAGACAGTTATTGCTGTGCTGGGACTCCTCTGGGGTTTGAGTGTAGATCTCTTCCACATCTTGGTCTCACACAGCCATGGCCACTCTGTGCATTGCCCATACATGGCATGGAGCAGGGAGGAGCTGTTCCTCCTCTGCACAGAGTGGCATTTGCCACCCTCTGCCTGGCTGCAAGGGGCACAGACATTGAGCTGAGGTCCAAGGCAGTCTGTGCCCAGGCCTGGCTGGTGACTGTTTCCAGCAGATTCAACCCCTGGCACAAACAGGGAGGCACCAAGAGCTGAGGCACACTGGGCTGGAATGCTCCCAGTCCTGCAAGGGCAATGACAGCCACAGGGGTGCAAGTACAGAGAGAGATCTCCACGGGAGTGCTCAGGTGGGCAGCTGAGCCGAGCTCAGCATAGCCAGGGGCAGGCTCTGGTCCCAATGGGGAAGGCTTCCACAGCAACCATTTCTCATCACACCTCATTTACAGGAGTGGTGACTAGTGAGGACAGCAGGGCAGGGAAGGGTGGCAGTGCCAACCACTCACAGGGAGAACTCAGCCATGTCCATGGTGAGGAAGAGGTGCCTGTGCTGAAGCGGCCACCCCAGGTGGGCAATAGCTGGCAAGGAGCATAAAACAAGCTCCAGGCACAAACAAATTCAGTGGCAAAAAGAAAGAGAGGGGCAGGAGGGCTCACCAAGATGGAAGATGGAGCAGGGGATCTCCTATTGCCATGAGAGGGGGAGAGTGCATGCTTGTTTGTCTGAGAAAACCAGGGGCATGTGGATTTTGGGCACCAGTAAAGCAAGGCTGGCACAGATGTGGCACTCCAAGTTGTGGAGGATTTGCCTGAACAAGCAGGTTCAGTGCACAGGTAGCTGTGTGGGGACCCAGCCCAACCTGGTCAAACTGCCACCCTGCCACCTCTGCTGTCCTATTGCCTCCCTGCACCTGCACAAGCTCCTTGGTGTCATCACAGCAAGGCAGTGGCAGGGGAAGAGTAATGCCACGTCTCAGAGCCCTGTGCTGCAGCAAGGGCTTGCAGCTGTCCTTGTGCTCCTGGTGCCACGTCCACTGCCAACTCATATCCAGTTGTCCTTCACTAGTGGAGTTCTCTGCAGGGCTACTCTCCAGCCACTCTGCTGCCCTGACCATGCCCAGGGACAGAAGCACAAGGTGTAATTTTTAGAGGCCTGCTCTAGCAGGAGGACAGAGACCCTCAGCACTACCTGCAGGAGCCACACAATCAGTCTGGGGCCAGAGCCTGCTGCAAGCAGCAAGAAGCTCCCCATGATTTCATGTCACCTTGGCATGCTCAAAGCCTGTCACCTCCCCTGTGAGGCCAAGGCAGCACAGGGCCAAGTGTCCCTCTGAGATGTGCCACAGTGAGGGGGCATAGAGCAGCAGGTGGATAAAATCATAGAATCATAGAACCACAGAATCACAGAATCATAGAATCAAGCAGGTTGGAAGAGACCTCCAAGCTCACCCAGCCCAACCTATCACTCAATCAACCAGACCATGGCACTTAGTGTCCCATCCAGGCTTGTCTTGAACACCTCCAGGGACGGCGACTCCACCACCTCCCTGGGCAGCCCATTCCAATGCCAATCACTCTCTCTGTCAAGAACGTCCTCCTAACATCCAGCCTAGACCTCCCCTGGCATAGCTTGAGACTCCGCCCCCTTGTTCTGTCCCTGTGTGCCTGGCAGCAGAGCCCAACCCCCCCTGGCTACACCCTCCCTTCAGGTAGTTGTAGACAGCAATAAGGTCTGCCCTGAACCTCCTCTTCTGCAGGCACAGGGAAAGAGGAAACCAGATTGGGTGCCCCAGCTGTGCTGGTGCCTTTTGTTCATCCCACCTCTGTGTGAGCACTGAGAGCTTGGTTCTAAGTAAAGCTGAGGGGGTTGTGCCACCAGCACACTTGAGGCATCTGCAGGCTTTTGGAAGGTATTTTTAACGTCCCCTGCAGCTGATGTGGACACCAACTTGAACTCAGTGGCGCAGGGAAACCAGGAGCTTTTCCCTCTCCACACCAGGGAGAGTTGCAGGCACAGGCTGCCCAGGAAAGACAGGTTGCAGTGGCAGCCCTGTGCCAGCCCAGCAACGAAATATTCACTGGGTGGGTAAAATACTCACTGGGGTCAAACAGCAGGTGAGTGTGATGGTTTGGGAGTTCCCTGCCCCCCCACGCTTTGTAAAATGACCCAGACTAGACTCAGTGGGCTGGAAGTTAGGGAATGAAGCTACATTTACAGCTTTGCACAATACACAAGCAGAGATATACACTATGTAGGAATAGTTACAGAAATATCCAAGGTAAAGGTAATACAGAAACACAACTCCCCTCCCAGAAATCAGAGACCCCAGGAGGGGCTCCCAACCACCCTTCCACCTTCTCCCCACCCCTGTACCTTACCCCAAGGTTTGCCTTACACACAAGGTGAGTTTGGAGGATTGGCCAGGGTGGGTAGAAGGAAAGTGGTTAGTGAGGGTACTTGGCAGAGAGGAGAAGGCAAGAAGGTAGACTGCCTGAGACCCTGTGCCCGAGAGACTGCTGCAAGCCCAAGTGGCTTATCTTTGTTTTGTATTCTTTCCTTAAACATCTCAGCAAGCCTATGAGTGAAGCAGACATCACCATAGTTTCCTTTTCACAGCCTATAGTATAATTTTCTCTATTATAATGTTCCAGTTAGCCTCAAATCAGCACAGTGAGGAACAAAGCAGAGAGGGTGGAGAATCCTCTCCTCCCCAGCTGCTGGGGTAGCTGCTCTCCCAGACAAAGGAGAGAGGGTTTCTAATCCAGCTCTGCCATCTGTCCTGGGGCAGCCTGGGCGAGGGCTGCCTGCCCTGAGCGAGTGGTTAGTGGAGGACAGAGCAAGAGAACAGGCTCCCTGCCTGGCACTGCCATGTGGTGCCTGGGCAGGGTGGGTTCTGCTGGGGGTGGGGCTCAGGGTTCCTCAGTGTCCGCATGAAACGTGGCCAAGCACATCTGGGAGGGCTGGTGGGCGGCAGAGCAGCTCCACTTGTGGCTGGGGAACAGCAGGAAGAAGAGGATGAGCCTGGAGATGCTGCAACAGGCCAGGGGCCAGCTGCAAGGGCTGAGGCAGGCTTCTCTGCCCCCATCTGTGAGCTCCTTGGCCAACAGCAAGTGCAAGGGAGATGCATCCAGCAGCATGTAATAATCCTGGGATTAGGATGAGCCATGAGCAAAGCACAAGCAGTCCTGTGGTGCACTCAAGAGCTGCCAGAGCAAAACACTGACCTCAGCCCTGCTGCAGCCCTCAGCAGCCCCAGCCTGGGGGAAGGCAGCAAGTGCTGCGGTTACTCTGCAGAGACACACAGGGCAAGGCACAGCAGGCACAGAGAGAGGGTGGTTGGAGAACAGTGTGGCTCCTGTGGCTGCCAGCAGCACGTTCAGGATGGCAGGAGGCAGTGAAGGTGTCCCCAGCAGGAGCACAGCCCCAGCCTGCCTCATGGGCAGCACTCGAGCAGGGACTCACTTCATGGCCAGAGCTGAGACTGCTGCCAGGACCAGATGCTGCTGTGCATGGGAGTGGGAATGCTCCAGCCCTGCTCTCAGCCCCTGCCCTGACCCCTCTCTCAGTCTCAGTCCTGCCTGGGAGCAGCACTGGACCCACAGATCAGCTGTAAACTGCTCCCAGTGCCAGTGCCAGATGCAGCCTGAGGGAGTTCTGCAACTCCTGCTGGAGGTAGGACCTGCAGAGAGCCAGCCCTGGGGCCTGGCTGAGCAGCCAGGTGTGCTTCTTGAGATCCCAGGCCAGGCCAAGCCAGTGCAGGTCAGCCACCCTATGAGCCCCACAGCCCAGAGTCCCACAGGGTTGTTCCTTCTCTGGGGACATCGAGTAGGCTGAGCCCTGCACCACCCAGAGCACCTGGCTGCCCAGGCTCTGCAAACTGCTGGTGCTGACTCCCCAGTGACTCACTGCCTTGCATGGAGGAACCCCAGAGTTGCACAGGGTACTGAAAACCTTCCCAGCAGCCTGCCCTACCAGGGGAGTGTAGCCCTCAGCCCAGCAGGGCCATGCCAAGCTGGGTGCTTGTTCTCAGAATCACAGAATGAAGCAGTTTGGAAAAGACCTCTGAGTCCAACCTATCTCCCAACACCTTCTAATGAACTGAACCCTGGCACCAAGTGCCTCATGCAGCCTCCTCTTGAACACTTCCAGGGATGGGCACTCCACCACCTCCCTGGGCAGCCCATCCCAATGCCAATCTCTCTTGCTGGGAAGAACTTCTTCTTAACACCCAACCTGAACCTGCCCTGGCACAGCTTGAGGCTGTGTCTTCTTGTTCTGTCCCTGTGTGCCTGGCAGCAGAGCCCAACCCCAACTGGCTACAACCTCCCTTCAGGTAACTGCAGAGAGCAATGAGCTCTGCCCTGAGCCTCCTCTTGTGCAGGCTGCACACCCCCAGCTCCCTCAGCCTCTCCTCACAGGGCTGTGCTCCAGGCCCCTCCCCAGCCTTGCTGCCCTTCTCTGGGCACCTTCCAGCACCTCAACATCTCTCTTGAATGGAGGGGTCCAGAACTGGACACAGCACTCAAGGTGTGGCCTGAGCAGTGCTGAGCACAGGGGCAGAAGCACTGCCCTGATCCTGTTGGCCACACTGCTCCTGATCCAGGTCAGGATGCCATTGGCATTCCTGCCCACCTGGGCACACTGTTCAGCTACTCCCTACCAGTCCTCCCAGGTCCCTCTCTGCCTCGCTGCTCTCCAGCCACTCTGTCCCCAGCCTGGAGCACTGCTTGGGGTTGTTGTGGCCAAAGCACAGAACCTGGCACTTGGACTTGTTAAAATTCCTGGCATTGGACTGTGCCCATCTGTCCAGCCTGTCCAGGCCTCTCTGAAGTGCCCTCCAACAGCTCCACACTTGCTGCCAACTTGGTGTCACCTGCAAACTCACTGCTGGAGGATTCAATGCCCTCCTCCAGATGAAGATATTGAACAGGACTGTGCCCGGCACTGATCCCTGGGGCACACCACTAGTGACAGCTGTCAGCTGGATGTGGCACCACTCTCTGTGCCAGGCCATCCAGCCAGTTCTTAACCCAGCACAGAGTGCCTCTGTCCAAGCTAAGGGCTGCCAGCTTGGCCAGGAGTTTGCTAGGGCAGACAGTGCCAAAGGCCTCGCTGAAGTCCAGGCAGGCTACATCCACAGCCTGGCCCCACACCCACAGGGGGTCCCCTGCCTATAGAGATCAGTGCTCCCCCCACATCTCCACTTGCACAGCAAGATCTGGGCCAGGCTGCCTGGGCAGTGGTCCCAGCGCCAGGGCAGTCTGCAGCACAGGCATGGGAGGCAGTTCTGGAGGTTTAGAGTCCGTGGGCAGTGAGGCTGCAAATCCTCCCAGCATTTGCACTGCTAGAGAAGGAGAACAGCAGAGTGCAGCACACCAAAGTGTGACCAAGGGCAGCTCCTGCCCAGCAGTGCTCCTGCATCTAGACCCTGCTGATGCACTCCAGCCTCGGCTCCCAACCCACAGCTTTTCCTCCCACAGGCACAGAAGGGTTGGAAGGACCTCAGTGTATCCAGGGCTATAATCCCCCTCCTGGCAAGGACACTGGCCTGGAAGGGAGATCAAACCCCAGCACAAGTCTCCATTCTTGTCTTGTGTTCTGAAGCCTTTTCACTGTCCTGTTTCCCAGGGCAGCAGCTCTGCCATGCCAGCCTGAAGGGCACTCCCATGGGTAGGGATCTGCTTCCCGTTGCCCAGGCACTGAAGCAGTCAGGAAATAGGCAGTTCCTCCAGAAAAGCCACACTAGTTTCTCCTGGCTGCCTTGCCAGCAGTCTTCTTGAAGTGGGGCAGGGGGTAGGGAAGTGCCCAGCCCTCTCACCTCACAGGGCAGATGTTGCAGAGAGGAGCCCCCATAGGCTGGCACACATCCTGTGCCTTCAGCTCCATGGCTGTGGCATGGTGCCTGGCAAGATGTTCCCCAGCCTCATGGTACAAAGCTGTGGGTCCTGGTGCAGGACCTTCTGGCAGAGCATCCTTCCCTTGTGCCGTGGCAGCAGGGCAGAGATGTGGTGCCACATGGAGCTCTAGGCCTGTGGTCACCTCCCACGGGCTCCACGCAGGCACCATGGGCTGACCTGTCCCTAGAGCTGTGGGTCAGAGCATGTGGGCAGCAGTGATGCAGATGGCATGGCAGAAGGGAGCAGCACATACCCACACACCTGGGCAGCTGTGCCCACAGGGCTGGTGCTTCTCCCCAGCATGAGGGAGGGCATGGTGCTGAGGACAGCCCTGGGCACACAGGCAGAGAATTGCCTTTTGCTTGGAATAAAGCTGTGAGCAGGCAGGGAGCTGTGGGGCAGCTGTGTAGGGCTCCCTGCCAGGGCTGCTGCCTGTCTGCCTGAGGTCCAGAAGTGACCAAGACCATGGGGCTGCTGCAGGCATCTCCCTGTGAGCAGCAGTGGGTGGCAGGACAGGCAACAGGGCATGGCAGGGGAGTGTGGGGGTGCCTGTGGCCCGGCCTTGGCTAGCTGCAAGAACTTCAATCCTCTTTCTCCTGGAAAAACCCAAACCACTTCCTGAGCTGCAGTAGGTTCCTGTTCCCTGTTCCCTGTCTTTAAGCTGGCTGCAGGAGGTGTTCTGGCCCCTGAAGGTCCAAGCAGGACCTGTTGCTGCATTCTCAGCTGCGGCATTGACTCATAGATTCACAGAATGCTTTGGGTTGGACCTTAAAGCCCATCCAGCTCCAACACCTGCCATGGGCAGGGACACTTCCCACCAGCCCAGGCTGCTCAAGGCCTCACCCAGCCTGGCCTTTTCCAGTAACCTGGAAGGATGTGGTTTGTGTTAGCAGCTCTGCAGTGCAGTGAATTTCCTCTTTTCCCATTGCTGTTGTACAAAGAATCTCTCTGCTCTGAGGTTTCCTTGAGTCCCTAGAAGTGTTGGACACAAAATTACCATTGCCAGAGGAGCTCAGCCCCAGGAGGGCTCTGTGCATTCACTGCCCTCCCACTGTGCCAGAGCATCCAGCTCAGCAGGCAGGAGCATCTCTGTTAGAGCAGAAACCACCTCCCCATCAGCATCCTGCAGCTATTCAGCAGCAAGCTGCAGCCCAGCCGGGTGCTGCCGCTCCAGCATGGCCTCCCTGAGCCCCGGCAAGGGATGCTGCAAGGTGTCAGTTCAGTTCAACCCTGTTTTGCACTGAGCAGGATCACTTTGCTTCCCTCTGACAGAAGCCAGCTTTGGGAACCAGCATCCCATGGAGTTTGCAGAGGCATAATCAGGTCCCTGGGTGCTGCTGTGCAGTGCTGGGGCTGGAGGAGCTGTCCTGTCCCAGGGCACCTGCACCTTCACGTCTTTGGCATCAAGCCGAGGACTGGCCCTGGGAGCTCCCCCCAGGGGAAGGAGTCTCTCTGCTCTTTAGCAGGGCTTTAGCACCAACTCTGCTGGCAGAGCAGGATGCAGCTCCTCGGTGTCCTCCAAGCAGGTTGGGGATGTCAGCAGAGCTGCCCTACAGCATCCCCTTCCCTCGCTGTGCCATGGGGAAATCTCTGCTCCAGGCAGGCACATCCTGACTCCTGCCTCTGCAAGTTCCTTTTCCCACTGCTTCTCAGCAGGAGCCATGAGAGCAGCCCCATCACAGCAGCTCAGAGCCCCACACTTGCAGGTGGCCCCAGCCCAGGGCAGCTCCCAGCCCAGAGCAGCCCCCAGCCCAGGGCAGCCCCCAGCCCAGGGCAGCCCCCAGCCCAGGGCAGCCCCCAGCCCAGGGCAGCCCCCAGCCTAGCAGTCTCTCAGTGCTGGTTGTGCTGTTTCTCACCTTGCTGCTGGAGCTGCCTTTTGCTCTCTACATGTAAAGGCACAGGGTCCTGTGAGGGTCACCCTCAGTGGGCATCATTCCAGCCCTTTCCACACCCCCAAATGCACCAACACTCTCTGGAGAGCTCTATCAGAGCACCAGGGTTTGCTCCAGCCCCAGCTGTGTGGGACACTCTCTTTCCAGCCTTAGTCCAAGTGCCATTTCCCCATCCTCTCCCCACCAAACTGGTCAGAGAGCAGCTGCCTGGTGGCCTTCCAGCATGCAGCCCCTGCCAGCTGACTACTAGAGGGCAGAAGGTAGCTCAAAGCCACTCATGCTAGTCCTGAGACCAGAAGAGCATCCTTTGCTCCAGGGCTTCCTAGAGCCATGCTGCTGACTCAGCAGAACCCCTGCAGCCCTGCCCAGCAGCACCAGGCCCAGCTCCCAGGGAGCTCAGAAAGTAACCTGGCATATGGTCACAGGGCTCTGGGCCCTGGTGAAGGGAGGGGCACAACCCCCTGCTGAAGGAGGCACTGAGGTGGTCCTGGGCTGTTGCTCCTGCCTCCAGCTGTCACCACTCCTGGCAGCAGGAACCCTTGTGTCCAGCAGAGCAATGCCACTGTGATGGTACAAGGAGATGCACAGGCAGGACAGATGGTGCCACAGGCAGGATGGATGGTGGCACAGGCAGGATGGTGGCACGGGCAGGATGGTAGCATGGGCAGGATGGTGGCACATGCAGATGGTGGCACAGGCAGGATGGATGGGGGCACAGGCAGGGGGCACA
>VWYK01029024.1:0-29539 GCA_013399775.1 Semnornis frantzii | reverse complement strand
CATGTCCAGTGAGATTGGAGCTATTGAAAGAGCTGTGTAAGTGAAGTGGCTTATTCTAAGTAAAGACTATGTTAAATGAATCTCTTTCTGTATATCTGTACAGAGTTTACAGTTTTTCTAAACACTGAGAAGAAAGTCCTATCTCTATGCAGGATTTTCAAGTATTTAACTAAAAGCAATACTGAAATACCCAGGTTTGACTGATTTGACTTGATTAAGCGAGTTCCTTTCTTTTGATAAATTTGAAATATGTTTCCAAAGAGTATACTGAAATTTAGGTGCACCACAGATAATATATGAAGGGTAGTCTTCTGTGTTACCTGTTGTTAAGCCTACCTTGCCTGCTGTTTCTGTGAAACTATTTGTTAAACTTCAGTACAGCATGTTGGAAAGACAGTCTCCTGTGAGCATGTTACTTATCTTGGCATAAGCCTTGCTCTAATAAACATTACTTGCTTAAACCTTTGGTATGTTGCATTTAGGCCAACAAAAAACAGACTATGGTGGCAAAACCATGTAGTTAGTTAGACTTAAAGTAGTCAGTAATTAAGATGGCCTCTGGAGAAATGATTGCTGGAGGCATTCTGCTTCACTTTGCATTTATATCTGGAAGCAACTGTCTGCATTCATACTGAATACTTGCTGGGCAATAGAGCTATCTAATTTCTTTTTGTCCACAAGCCTTGAAGTAATGGGTCAAAAGAGTAAACAGAAAATGTGTGCACTGTCTTTGTTTAATGTTAGCAGGGAAAACTTCTTGTTTATAGTATGCCTAAGTCATACTATAGAAGCTCTCATTCATGTCTAGGTCTGTTACTATTGTTAGCAACATCAAAATGACGTTTGTATCTTGTGATGTGAGATCATAACTTGCACTATGACTCAGCAGTTTGTGAGCTGTGCAGCAGGCTGGTTGGTGTCCAGTACACACTCCCTAGACATTTTTCATTGAACCAGTTTGTTATATATAAACCATTCTCTATTCTTCAATAATTAAAAAGCATTTGTTATTCTGTTTTCCCTGAATACTTCCTCCTTAGAGTTGAACTACGATTAGCATTTTTTGTAATTTGCAGTTACATTGCATCACACCAGCAAGGTTTAAAAGTTCAGCCTCCTGTTGTAAGATTGGCTCATGGCAGAAGCTGCTAGTCCCTACCTTTGTTGTGAAACCTCCTTAATATCCATAGCTATTGAAATATTTAACAGCTAGATTGTGTTTTCAGTTGGTCTTCATTCTGATATTGTACAGCTATGTATGACTGCTTATTTTTCAGTATTTGGCCACAGTATGTGAAGGACAGGATTCACACAACTTACATGTACTTTGCTGGAAGCATTGGCTTGACAGCACTCTCTGCCGTGGCAGTTAGCAGATCTCCGGCACTCATGAGTCTTATGACAAAAGGCTCCTGGCTGGTAAGTTTGTTACTAAAATATTTTTTTTTAAAAAAACTCCTGAGAAAAGCCCCCAAATGTGATGTGTGAATTACTTGGCAGAAAGTAAGGCAGAACTTCACGCACACCAGTGTCCTTATCCATGCATGTGAAGTAAGTATTGGCTTCAAACAGAGAAATGTACGAAAACATTTCAGGTACTTTTAATGAGGATTAGAGTAAGGGGCAGAGCCATTACACAAAACTTTACATAATGGAGACATCGTTGCACTCTTAACACCAAACTGGAATTCCTAGAAGACTGAATAAAAGCAAAGTAGAAATTACTGCAAGCTAAGATGTGCAAAATATAAGACCCTAAGGTTGCGGGAGCAAAACTGACAAAACATTCTAGTTAAGAACTAGGTTGCTTTTTTTTTTTTTCAGAATTATGCTATTGGCTTAGAATAGGGGATCAGAACAGAGGCTGTATATCCTAATGTGAACCTGAGCTCTGCAATGCTGTTTTCACAGGCAATAGGTGCAACTTTTGCAGCTATGATTGGTGCTGGCATGTTGGTCAGGTCCATATCTTACGAAAATAGTCCAGCAGCTAAACATTTGGCTTGGATGATGCATTCAGGTAAGTGATCTTAATGTTTAGAATATAGGTCTGTCTGTGTCAGTGCAACCAGATTCTGACTTTTGACTTTAAGGTAAAGGTGCTACAGCTTCTGTAAGCACTCTTGCCTGATTGCGATGGTTTGGGAGTTACCCACCCCCCAACTCTATGAAAATCACCTAGACTAGACTCAACCGGATGGAAGTTTAAGGAATGAAGCTTTATATTCACAACTTTTCACCGTATACAAACAGATATTTACAGTATATTGCAATGTATGTACAACTATATACAGAAATATACAAGTTAAAGGTAATACAGAAACACAATATCCCTCCCAGAAATCAGAGTCCCCAGGAGGGACTCCCAACCACCCTTCCACCTTCTTTCCACCCTTGCACCTTATCCCAGGGTCTGCCTTACATGCAAGGTGAGTTTGGAGGATCAGCAAGGGGGCATTAGAAGCAGAATGATTAGTTGGATTAACAGCAGAAGACCAGAAAACACACCATCCCTGAGAGAGAGACACATACACTCTCTTATATGTATTTGTGTCCTTGTTTTTATACATCTCAGCAAGCCTATGAGTGAAGTAGACATCACCATTGTTTTCTTTTCACAGCCTATAATCTTTTTTTCATTAAAATATTCCAATTAACCTCAACCCAACACACTGCTGTACAGGATAGGCAAGTATTTGACAACTTTGCTTGGAAAAAGTAGATTTTAATATCAAAACTGAAGCATCGTAGACAGGTATTTCCATCAGGTGCGTAAACCACAAGTACAAATCAGTTTCTCCATATAATACCTACTTCAAGTAACCATGGGTATAATTTTTCAAAACTTTTTGCCAGTAATAATTTATAGTTCAGGAAAAGACTTGGATGTTGGGCACTGGAATCATTTGCCTCTCAAACTGACATTTCTACCAAGAAGAAACCATGTTTATTATAGTGGTTGTTGTTAAGTTAGCCTAATGTGATAGTAATGGACTCCAGATAGCAGTTTCATACAAGACTCAGCAGAAAATCTGGCTTACTTGCCTAACTAATTATTGTAGCAGAAATCAGTTTTACTTTTCAGTGTAGAGTACTCCTGTGGCTATTAAATGGTTTATTAGTCCATGCTAAGTATCTCTTAACAGCTCTGTTTTGAACAGATCGATACGTTTACTTTTGTTTGGCTTTCTTCCAAAGACCAGCTCCCTGAAGTACTCTACAGAACTAGATAAAAGAAGGTTGTGGAATTTAAGGTCACCAATTGTGCTCATTTCTAGATAGGTGCACAATCAAGTGTATTTGTATTTTATCATGTAAGTAGATTAGTTTGAGCAATGTTACCTGACCGGAAGAAAATAAAATTGTTTTAGTAGGTGGCATTTTTACCAGAACCTTTTTCCCGATCTTAAGACTGGTGTTTTGTTTGCATTTGGCTAGGTGTCATGGGTGCAGTGGTGGCTCCTCTCACCTTCTTGGGTGGTCCTTTGCTGATCAGAGCCGCCTGGTATACTGCTGGAATCGTCGGAGGGCTCTCAACTGTTGCCATGTGTGCTCCAAGTGAAAAATTTCTGAACATGGGAGGACCACTTGGAATAGGCTTAGGCTTTGTTCTCGCCTCTTCAATTGGTAAATACTGTTTTCATACTCTCAGATAAAGTGGGTTATATGCTTTGGCTGCTAAAATGCAGCACACCTCTAATTGCAGACTGATCTGTCCAATTAAGATTTGTTGTAAGAAGTCCTTGCAACTCTCGCTCTACAGAAAATACTCCATTAAATTTGTTCTTGAAAACAAACATGACATTACAGTTCTGGTAAGTGTTTCTGACCGACAGCTGGTGGTGGTGGCTTGTATTTTTAGCTGCTGCTTGCGACTAGGGAAGACAGTAAACATGATCTTAGTCCTTGATCTGCTTATGTATCCTTGTTCTGTTATGTGTTTCTAGGCGTTACTCGGTCCTAGAGACAGAAGTACTTTCACATGAAGAAAAAAGTACACAGGATGACCATGAACCGGCAGTGTGCCCTTGTGGTCAAGAAGGCCAATGGCATCCTGGGGTGTATTAGGAAAAATGTGACTCGTGAGTCCAGAGCGGTTCTCCTCCCCCTCTGCTCTGGTGAGGCCGCATCTGGAGCATTGTGTCCAAGTCTGGGCCCCTCAGTTCAAGATGGACCTCAAGGAACTGCTGAGTCTGGGCAGAGGCACAAAGATGATGGAATGGATCTGCCTTATGATGAAAGGCTGAGGGAGCTGGGTCATTTCAACTTTGAGAAGATGAGGCTGAGGGGGTGGCCTTGTTAATGTTCATAATTATGTGAAGGACAAGTGTCAGGAGGACAGAGCCAGGCTCTGCTCCGTGGTGTCCAGTGGTAGGATGAAGGGCAGTAGGTGTGAGATGGAGTGTAGGAAGTTTCATGTGAACAGAAGGAAAACCTTTTTCACTGTAAGGGTGGCAGAGCCCTGGAACAGGCTACCTGGAGAGGTTGTAGAGTCTCCTTCTCTGGAGACATTCAAAACCCACCTGTATGTGTTCCTATGAGTCTTACTCTAGGTGGTCCTGCTCTGGGACAGGGTCGGACTAGATGATCTTTTGAGGTCACTTCCAACCCCTAATAATTTGCGGTTCCCTAGGGTGTTCAAAGTTACTGGATCAAGTTATATATGTAACATCTTCAGTTCGCGTATTTAAGCCCTTGGTGTCAGAAATGTACCTCAGGTAAAGAACTGAATGCTCATTTTAGAACATGTGCTACAGTAACTGAAGTTTGACCCAACTCAGAGTAGCAGACACACGCTATAGCTTTCTTTGACACTATTGTGCATTCCTCTCCAGGATCCATGTTCTTGCCTCCTACTTCTGCTTTCGGTGCTGGCTTGTATTCAGTAGCTGTTTATGGTGGATTGGTCCTTTTCGGCATGTTCCTGCTCTACGATACTCAGCATGTTATCAAGCGTGCAGAAACTCTTCCATATTATGGAGTAACAAAATATGATCCAATCAATGCGTGAGTATTCTGTCTTAATAGAGCTGATACTCAGTGTCTCTCTAAGAATTTGCTTCAATCTATAGTAAAGTATGTTTTAAAACCAGCCAGACCTTCAATTTACTGTTCAAAAAGTGTGTTGCTGTTAAGCGTGAAGAATCACAGAGTTTAAAAATGCATAACGAGCTAATGGGGTTCAAAACTGCCCAAAGTTAGAGGAACAGGATTGAGTGTGTGGTGTCACGTGCTTCCCACACTAGTTTCTTAAAAGTATTCTTGTTTCCTGAAGCATTGCTGGGAGAGTTTATAACCATGAATTCTTTCATAGTCACTTAATATTCACTTGTTTGTCACCAAATAAAAAAAACTTCAACAGTGTAAGAGATTAATTCACTTGGTGCAGTGAAAATCAGATTGTAACAGTATGAGAACAGTATACTTTCTTCAGATTCCAGTAAACAGGGCCTGCTGGCAGAGATGGTAGGATGAAAAGACTTTACATACTGAGCACTGAGAACAATCACAGGTTTTGTTACAAGTTCATCATGAAGGCTTTTGAAAATCAGGTGTGGTATGTAATGCCAAATAGTACTGTTCAGCAATACTGACTGCGGCCTCCTTTTTCCTAGGTGCATGGGCATCTACACAGATACACTGAACATCTTCATCCGAGTGGCCACCATGCTTGCAGGTGGTGGAGGTGTCAAGAGAAAGTAGACTGAGACACGTCTTTGCCACTAGCTGACAGCCCACCTAGTGCACATAATAAATAAAAATTCGTGACTACAAGCAGTTTTGCTGCAAGTCAGAAGATTAAAGCATTTCAGAGTATTATTTCAGGGCAATGTGATCCAGAGTTAATAGTTTTTCTTCAAACACTTTCCAGCTCTGTGTTTAAAATGCTTCTAATTGTACATTATTTTGGGAAAGTAAATTATTTTTAATATGAGTAAAATAATCTATCTGCTTATTAATGAGTTTGACAGCAGTTCAGCTCTTTATTTTTTTTACCATTCCTGCATAGCAAAGGAAGTAATTGTTAAACTGTTATCCCATATGCAGATAGAGACACAAGCTACTTCATTAAATGCTGTTAAGATGCATCAGATTCAGTTAGGATTGCAAAGGTTACATTTTAGTGAAACAAGAAATGAAAAAATTGAGATTCAGCACAAAATGCAGTAATGACTTCTATTTGAGCAGAATTTTTGGAAAGGTTTAAGCAGTTGTCAGAAATGTGTTGGGTTTGACAGGCATGGAGACAAAATGAGCAAACTATGCAGCATTCTGGAGCTCACGTGAGAGCTCCTTGCTTTAGTACTGATTGGATGTAATAGCTAGGTTGTTTTGGTACTGGGTTTATCAAGCTGTTGAATAGCAAGAGGCCTGTCTCTCTTTTTCTGTAAATAAATTGCAGTATTGTGGATGAAGCTACATCCTTCAGAAGAGATACTAGTGCTCACCTCTGGCAACCTTGTACAGTGAGCACAGAAAGAAGGAGTTGAGGATGACTGTTTAAGAAATTCATACTTACCAAGCTTTATTTGCTGTATGTTCAAGTAAAAGGTGAGTTCTTGGGCACAAGAAAGTTTTGAGCTAATCTGAATAACTCAGACTTTCAAGTTCTGGTAAATATGCTGTGTTTGTATATTGGCTTATGGAACAATAAAATTCTAGCCTCACAAGTTGGTTTTCCCTGTGTTGATAGAAATACTCTAGTACCTATGCACCAATAACTTGAAGAGTACTAAAAATATTTTTTTTTTTTTGGCAACAGTTTACTTTAAGACTGCATATCTTTGTGAAAAAAAGAAACACTGACTGCCATCTTTTGATAGGGTAACCTGTTGGTTACTAACCAAAGTCAGTGCTGCTTCTTCAGTATTTTTAGTCTCTTTGGTCAGAAGCAGCAATGAATTGTGAAGAACCTTGTTGCAACTGCTTTGTTGTCACTGCTCTGTTGCCAAAGATTATTCAGCACAGTCTAGTTCCTGGCACTATTACAGATGAAGATATCTCAGTCTGGTCAACTGTAAGTAGCCTGTTTAGAGAATTATGTCTTGCAGGCAATTTCATGCTTAATCTCTCTCTACTGTTGCTGTAGCTGAGCACAGCAGTGTGTTTGTGTCATGGATCCTGATTCTGTGTCCTGCTGAGTGCACCAGTACTATTTTAGATTAATGATTTAGTCACCATCAAAGGTATTCTCAAAGCTATTTTAATGTGAGTTTGTAAAAGTGTTAACTCTGGTGGCAGGATTCACTCTTGCTACATGGAAGACTGGAGAGGGACTTATCATTAGGATGTCTAGCAATAGAACAGGGGCAATGGTTTAAAACTGAGGGAGAGCAGGTTTAGACTGGATCTTAGGAAGAAGTTCTTCAGTATAAGGTTGTGGGTATTNTGGATCATCTGTGGCTCTCCTCTGGACTCACTGAAACATGTCTTTGCCCTTATGATGAGGATACTAGAACTCGATGCAGTATTCAGGGTGGCATCTCACAAGAGCAAAGGGGAAGAATCTACTGTCTTGCCCCGGTGGCCACAGTCGATACAGGATACCATTTGCCTTATGGGCTGCATGTTTTGGACCTTGCTATTCAACAAATCCTTGCTGTTCCTGTGTAATGTGTGCATTGATGTCAGCAGTTTGCTATGTGTTCCCTTTTCGTTGGGCCCATACTCTCCATACTCTGTGTTCTAACACAGTACAGTCCTGTGGTGATTAATCCCAGTGCAACAATTGTGTCCCAAAGCATTGTGTATTGTCAGAGTAATGGTTTTACTGTCTAGTGGGTCATAAGTGAAATCAGGTGCCATCAAGATGGGAATTGTCTTTCAAGTTATTTGGAAAATCATTGCCTCAGATTACTTCTCAAGTTTTGGTGGGTAAGACGCCCACTTGCCATTGCAAGTATCCACAGTTTAGAAATCGAGGCAGATGTGTATTGGTGTGGAAGCATGTGCTACTGAAATCTTCAGTTGCAGTAGGAAGACGTGTCTTGCTCTCAGTTTGGAGAAGGCTGCAAGACCAGATTGTAAAACACCCTGGGCTCAGTGGGGTTTTTAGGAGAGATTAGCTACCCTGCTGGAAAGAAAAAATTGACTGTGCACTACTGTGTTTGCACACCCTGGCTTCCTAGGGAAGTGGGCTACAAGTTTTAGTTACAGATATGGTTCTGGTTTGTGGTAAAATCAAGCTGTCACGGGATATCCTGGCTATGTTGTTTTCATCAGAAGGTGGAGCCTCAGACCCAGCTTTTGCAAAGTATTCTCAGCTCCCAGGACTCCTGTTTGGCCCATAGAGATACTTCATTTGATAAAGTACTTGGGAAAAGCAAGTATCTCACTGAACTTCATGTGGCTTAAGACTTCCAATGAACTGTTGGCTCTTTCTGCCATGCCATTTAACTGAGGCTAATACAGGGAGCAGAATGCTCTTTGAATTTCTTCTTCTTTTGCCTGTATTGAACTTCTTTGCACGAGAAGTATGAGTCATTATCACTTTAGATGGTATCAGGACTATGTAGGCTTGAGAACCAAGACAGTCCTTGTACTGTATTTCATCCTTTGGACTTCTGTCTCTTAGTCGCCGTGAGTTATCCAAAGACTACTTCCACTCCTGAGGATATGTTGATATTCTGCAAAAGATTTAGAATGACCATGTAGATGACTAAGATTTTCCTTGAACGATATCTAGGGACAGAGTGTGAGCAAGCTGATTTGTCTGTCAATTTAATGTACACTGAAGAAATTTCTGTGAAAATAGCTTCCAAAAAATCGTATTTAGAGGCCAACCCTTGCTCTCTGCTGCAAAATAAAGTGAACCTGTACCAAACCACTGCAAATTTGGATAAAGAGGTCAAGTGCACCTATCACAGCTTGTCTTTAAATCTACAGGGAGCTGGTGTTGCAAAGATGCCCTTATTTCTGTCTGTAGCAAGAGAAGACTTGGGCAAAACGTTTGTCTAATGTTTGAGGATGAAGTTTTAAAGGTTGATTATGAATCAGGAGAGGGATCCTGGATTGTTTTAAACAGTAAGGTATAAAACAACACCCTTTTTAAGGGAGTCATCTGCCTGGAAGGGCACCAACAGGAAGATCTAACATTCTTCCAAGGGAAAAAGCAGAACAATGACTGAGGAAGCATGAACATTCATTTGTAATCAGTCTTCTGAGAAGATGTGTGTTGAAAATACTCCTGGGGGTATCTACTGTGGATTTCTAAAAAGAAGTCACTCTTAAGATTATGTTTCCTAAATGAAGAATTAAGATCTGTCTCAATTAAGACAGTTCCAGTTTTGGGAGGGATGAAAATCTAAAATGTGGTAGTTTGGTAGGCACAAGAACATGTGCCTATTTCCTCAGGGAGAGCATCTGGGCTTGTGCTGGGTTACTGTCAGGATACTCCTGGAATGTGAACAGACAATTTGAAAACATTTTAGAATTAAAAAATGTTTAGATTGATGAACAGAATTTACTAGGATGCCCTTTCACATTAGAGTGTGTTTGTTGGCGGCACCTAACGGGCTAGTGGGGAAGAGTAAGTATAGACACAGAGCTTGACCAGAAAAAAAAAAACACCCCAAAACAGCTGAAAGTAATATTTTCAGGGGGATTAAAAGGCAGAGAACTCCCTCCTACTCAGATACTACCCGTAGTTCATGGAATTAGCAACACTTCATTGTAAGTGCCACCTAAGAAGATACAGTGGGTAAAGTGGGAAAGCAGAAAATGTTCTTAAGTGAATTGAAAAACAAAAAACAATGAACTAGGGTTATCAAGCTCAACCAGAGGAAGGAAAAGGGTTTAATAAATAAGAGTAAAGAATACAGAAAGATGTCATATGGATGTGTGTCTGGGGAGTTGTTGGAGAAAGATGGAATGAAAACTAATTACTACATGGCTGTTAACTTGTTAAATTTAGAGATAAATGAAACTATCTTTGGAGCTATAAGAAGGCTTTCAGGGTACAAAGTTAATTTAATTCAACCTAGATGGTTGTGAACCACTGTAGTTCTCTGGGAGTATTTGCTGGTGTCTGTTTTCAAAGGGGAAGGACATGTAGTGTAGAAACTGCAGGCAGTACTTGTATTTGCTGTGTCAGAGGCAGTAATGATAGTCTCCAGCCTTTCCTAGTTACTGTACCCCCAAAGTGAAGAGCAAAGCAGATCATCATTTCTCCTAGTAGTGTACAGTGAGCTCATAATCACTTAGTAAACTGTCCTGGGGCAGAATTTGAAACCTCTTTCACGGTGCTTTGCCAGCAAGTGTACCACCACCTCTCAGGTTTGTGCCCTCCAAGGAAAGCCACTGCAGTTCTGGCTGCTGATGTGCCTGTGAGTCTCATGCATTGTGTTTGCGGTCTTCAAGCCCTGCATTCACTCTTCCTGTCTTCACAGGTCACTCTTCTGTATAGCTTTGTTCCATTCAGATGGTGCAAGTAACTGCATTTATTTTGCATGGTTTTCACTTTCTGCGGGCAATGTGATGAAGGTGGAACAATGAATATGTCCCTTTCCCCTCTGACTTCTTGCATCTTCTCTCAAGTCTTTTAGGGCCTTAGGTGTGATGAAGGGCAGTTTAGCTGTAGACTTCTAAATAACATGTACTGAAACAAGGCAAGGCTTTGGATGAAAAAAATCATTTACATTGGATGCAGTGCTACAAATGCTATGCATGAAGGAAGCATTCTCTCATGGTAGTTCAGTTGCCTAGTTCAAGTGAGATGTGGTTTAGGAAACTGGTTTTGACAGCTAGTCTGCCAGAGTTTGCACCTCTGTGATGGGGTGACAAGAGGAGCTGTGTAGCTTCTCATTATGGAAGCAGATCTGTTCCTGCTGTGTGTCACTTCTCCCAGAGTAGGGAAAAACACAGGCGTCTGAACAGGGTGGTTTAATCACTCCTGCCATTTGCTATGACTGTAAGAGGTTGATCCTTTCATTCTTAACTGCTTCTTGAGAAGGCACTTTTTTTTAACTTTTTCCCCTCCTTCATTTAGAAAAAAGGGGTAGAAGAATTGCAGGAGTTTCCACTCTTTCCTATGAAACAGCTGGTCTGGTTGCCCAGTGCTTCATTCCAGAAAACCTGGTGTGAGGAAACAAAGTGTTGCAGTGACAGATGTCTGGGCAGGCATCTCACTTCTTTTTCCCGAACAGATAAGATACTTAACTCAGCTGGCAAGCCTCCAAAGCAGGAAATACTCTGCAGCTGTCAGCCTCTAGGGTTTCTGGAAAGATTTTGTGATTGATCTGCATATCAATTTGTTTCTTAAAAGCATAAATAAACCTTGTCCGTAGTAATCTGACAGGAGGTATCTTCAGGGTTAGCAAAAGGGAGTTTGTCCTGAGTGGGTGTGAGTGCTGTCACTCAGACACCATGACCTCTGCATCATTATTCTGTACTTTGTGCATAGACTGATCATTTAACACAACCAAAAGAAGCTGGTAATATGAGGTCCAGAATTTGAACTAAGATGTTAGATCTAAGACTGTCTGCATTTCTGTAATGGAATGAGTTTCAGATTCTTCCTGTCAGCTCCTACAGAGAGACATTTGTCTGAGGAGGATACTCTATCAACTTGATTTGGTGTCAGCTCCTTGTCGACTTGCATGAGCTAAAATCCCATGATCCAGGTCACTGAGCACCATTCCAGTGCAGTGAACACAGTCTGTCCCCCAAAACATTTACAACCACTTTAGTTGTACTTATGTGACTAGGAGGAAGTGAAACAAAAAACATCTAATTCACTAATAATGGTTCTACTTTTTGCTGGAAATTTGATGGGATAGGTGAACTCTGATGAAACTTTTATTAGAGCCCAGGATCTGTATGAATCTGCCTTCATACGAGAAACAAATTATAGGAGCGAGACTTTACATTTCAGCACAGCTTGTAATTCTTGTAATTATGTGCAAAAAGTCATCTTCATCTCTAAATGGATCATCCCTTCAGTCAGGAATAAGTTGCAGTGGTTTTAAGCTTGCACTCAGTAAATCAAGACCTGTATCTCAAAAGATGTTACCTTGGAACAAACTATTGTCTCTGCTATCTTACCATTGCAGTGGTGGTGAGTTAGTGTTTAGAAGTCCAGTACTTCAGAAGATATCTAACCACTGCACAGCTTAGGAAGTTTTCTTTTTTCATGGAAGTTACATTTAATCTTGGATTTTCCCATTAGTTTTCTCCCCTCTGCTAGTCATCAAACTCACTTTTTTTTTTTCTTCTCTCTCCTGCTTGTCTCAAGCAAACACTGTCTTGGTCAACTCAGTTTTCAAGATGACACTATCATGCTATGTCTGTAAATGAAACCGTGGTAATTAAAAAACAGATTTCCAGTAATTCTTTTTGTGTGCTAGGACCATGAGCAGGAAATGGGAATGCATTATACGTTAGAAGATTGCTCATTCATACTGGCCAAAGCCCTCTGTCTTTTCAGTTAAAGCTTAGCTCCTGTGCATGAGTTAGTAGAAAGAAATACCTTACAGTAGTGGTAAGGATTTGGTCAAAGCTTGATGATAATGTCTGCAAGAGCAAAACAACTGGTATCCAAAGTGAATGAAGGAATTAACAAAGATAGCATGTCTTCCTGGACCTGCTCAGGTTGATGCTTGGCAAAAGAGGGGTTGTTAGATCTAAAAATCATCAGACAGGTTGGGTATGTGTGAATGAGATGTGTGTAATCTACAGTGTGACAGTTCTGTGTTGTACATATGTTCACAGGCTGTTCTTCCTTGTGAAAATGGGATGTGCCTTTGTACCATCTAGCCTTCTTGTGCCAGGTAGCAGGTCCAAACCAACCATTCTCACTGACAGTTACCACAGATTGATGTACTCCATTTCTTGTGTTGTAAGAACCCATCTCTATTTCATTACAATTACTAAAGGCCACTGAAATGGTTGGATGTTGAAATAACAATCCAGTTTTTACTTAAATACCCTCTGGAAAGGTTATTTAAATGCCTTTTGGTTTTTTGGTTTTTGGTTTGTGTTTTTTTTTTTTTTCCAAATGAGTCCATTTCAACATTTGAAGTGAACTTATGGCAACCATTTAAAAAAAAAAATCTAGCTGCTATGAACCAAAGATTGTTTATTAAAGAAAAAAATAAGCTGCCTTACCAAATTGTTTTCAAATGGTAAAGAGTTTAATAAAAAGAGTCCTTCTCTTTGATGTCGGCATAGATATGTATGATTTGTCTTTGTATTTCGGAGGGCAATTCAGGTTGTATGAAGGGACCAGGCATTCCAAGTGTTACTGGCATATACATTCGGTGAAAGCCAGTTTGTATTACCTTACAGCTTCCAGCAGTATTAAAAGTGGTGGGAAATGGCTGAAAAGTATTTTCATAAGATAAGATCTAAATTTAATCTTATTCTCTTCTGCAAACTAAAAATATGTACATGAGTCTGGTCTGTTTGCTTATACCATCTGACTGTGAAGAGCACAGTTTACAAAAAGTTGAAGTAAATACTGAATGATGTGGCAGGCTTATTCACAGAACCACAGAAAAACTTAGGTTGAAAGGGACCTTAGAGATCATCTGCTCCAGCCTCCTCCTCATGGGCAAGGACACCTCTCATCTTGACTCAGCTGATCACGGCCTCATCCCAACCTGGCCATGAACACCACCAGGGAGGAGACCCCTAGGTCATGGTTTAAAGTAGAATTACTTAAAACATCATGGAAATCCTTAAAAACATCAGCTGTAGTGAATATTTAAGATCACCGTTTAATTGCAGGATAAACATATGTCTTGTCATGGTGTGCCAAAAAAATCATTAGAGCATTCCTGTAAAAGGTGGGGAGTTTTGAGATATATGCTGTTTACACATCAATGAGTCAGACCTGAACAACAAAAAACCCCAGAGTTCTATGATCATAGATCATAGGTGTGTCAATTGTCCCTTTTGCATAGATACAGAAAGATAAATATAAGTGACTACACAGAAGCACTGACTGTAGTGCCAAAGGGGAAAGAAATGGAAAATTAGCAGACATGAGCAGTGAGCTAAATGTGCTTTCAAGAACAGCATTTACAGGAATAGGTAGAGTACATTTGGTAGCCAGTTGAATGTGTGGCCTTTAGGGAAAATAGGAGCATAGTCAAGGACATAAGGCAGAGGAAGAGCTCTGACAAAGACTGAGTTAAGAACTATTCTGTGACTTACTGAGGAGCAGGGATAAATGTTGAAAGGAAATAAAATCAGCCCTTGTGGTAAAGGCAGCTATATCCTAGCCTAGGTAATGGATAACCAACACCTGCACACAATCTTAGCAGTGCAGGTAGGGAAGAAGAAATGGTAGAGCTGGTGATACCAAAGAAGAACTCATCCTAGCACAAGAGAAAGTAATTCATGAAGGCCAGGGAAATGGGAAACTGCCAGCTGAGCAGGCAGGAGTTAAGTAAACAGAGGCAGGCAAAAAACAAATTAAAAACATATCTAATTCTCTCATAGGTGAAGCCAATGGAATAAAATTCTGAATATTGAAAGCAGGATAAGCATGTACTGAGCTCTGTGAATGTTAAAAGAAGCATTGGTGTACCTCTTTCAGGTATTCAAAAAGTAGTGGTGCCTTGTACGAAAGGGGCATATTTTGTAAAAACAAATGAGACACTCGCGGTTATATGAACTGACTTTGAACCCTTCCTTAAGGAAATAATGAATGTGTACAAATGCAAAATGATTAAGAGTGGATCTGCTTTTTTAATCATAATCTGAATTTGTGTGAAGCACTTCAAATCAATGTCTTCCATGGTGTGATGGTGTGGGAGTTACCTCACCCCCACACTTTGTAAAATGACCCAGACTAGAACTCAGCTGGCTGAAAGTTAAGAGATGAAGCTATATTTACAGCTTAGCACAATACACAAGCAGATATATACACTATATACAGGAATATTTACAGAAATATACAAGGTAAAGGTAGTACAGAAACGCAACANGCCCTGTGACACAGACTGCCAGCTTGAGGGACTGTCTTATCGTTTTGAGTACTTTTTCTAAACATCTCAGCAAGCCTGTGAGCAAAGTAGACATCACCATTGTTTCATTTCACAGCCTATAGTATAATTTCTCTACTAAAATATTCCAGTTAGCTCAAACCAGCACATGTGATGCATTGCGGTGTACTACAGTTCATTGAAGCCCCAGTCTATGAGATGCAAAATTTATTACAGGCTCAAATGATGCCATAGCTGTAGCCTTCCTTCATGTATTTGTCATACCAAAAGTCCCCTTGAAAATCAGGTGACTTTAACAAATGCTTGAATAGACAGCAACAACAACAACAAAACCAAGCAAACAAAAAAACAAAGAAGAAACACCCACCCAAAAAAAGAAACACCAAAAAAAACGAACCCTACCACCACATTAACTAAAGCCATTTTTGTCTTTTCAACCATAATTAGGTATGGTGCTCAGAAGTACATCTTGGTATATACAGGTCACAAGGCCTACTTATACAAAAGAAGAAGAGAAATGAAAACTGTAGTCATGAGGAATGGCAGGGAAGTAGCGTTGGGATATATGGGTTTCAGGAAGGCAGTTTATGAGTGTCGTCATGACTTCATCAAGGTGAGTGTTGCAATGAATAGGCCAGATAGCGAGGGCGTGCTGTGAAACTGCGAGGGGGCTGCTGCTGTGGCCAGGGTGGGCTTTTTGGCAGTGGGCAAGAGTCACTGACTCAGCAGAGAGGCTGGTGACAGAGAGACAAATCTTTCTCTCAGTAGAGAGCTTCAACTTCTTGTAAGGTTACCAAAGCAAACTCGTTTCAGCTTTGTGTATGCGTGAGCAGCTTTTGAGCCACAACATGCTATATGAGATTATCCTGAATGGACAATTTAGCCCACACGATGATTGGGAAATGCTATGTTTGAACTTTCTCTTGAGGACTACCCATGTTTGAGGACTATGTTTGAACTACCCATGAGGAACAATGGTAAAGGTTAAGCATATGATTTGAGATTGCTTCATAAAAAAGATCACTTAAGTTTTCATGCGCTTATTTTATTGAAAAGTCAAAATATTTTTGCCAAGCATCAGACACAGTCTTGGGGAAAAATAGCTTAAGTGGTTTAAACAGTTGCAAAAACTTTTCCACCTATTACCAGGTCATAATAAAGGAAGAAGGAGACTGGGACAGAACTGGATGTCAGAGAAAAAGGGATGGGAGTGGCAGAAGAGAAGAAAACAGTGTGAAAAGAGAACAGACTCAAGAGCAGAAACTGGAGGTGACTATAAACACCAGGTGAGAAGGTATTTTAAAAACTGACCTAAATGAGCATAATTACTGCCACAGGCATGCTGAGCAGGGGCCACAGGGAAGCAGCAATGCAAAGGTTATAGGCCAGTTATGTGAGATAACGGTTAAGAATCAAAGAACGTGAAACTAAGGATTGCTTCTCATACAGAAGATGATGTGTCTTTATCATAAGGAATGAGAGTGTCTAGGCTGCAGGTGCTGTACACATCAGAGAAGAGAAAACAAAGAAACTGAGTGTTTTGCCATGCTCTGGTGTAGCGATCACTCATCTTCTCTGGTCTGAGGGCCAAAAATACTTTGCAGGTAGCATCTTTCTGTTTGCTGAGCCAAAGCTGTGGAGATAGTGGTGACCTCCCGTTGGTAGATTTTTGGTTGGTAGTTTGCAGACAGTACTTCAGACTCATCTGGTGAAGTTCTCTGTGCAGCTTTTGGCACAATAGGTTTTAAGGGAGTGGTTGGTTCAGGTTCTCCAAACTCAGACTGAGAAGTACAAAGGCAGGCTGAAAGGCAGAAGTGTGACCAATTTAACACTGTTCCCCAGGGCAAACAGCAGTTTCCCACAACCTGCTCCATTTCTCCTGTGTGGGGTATTTGGGCATGCAGTGATAAGCACACAGGTTTGCCTCATTTTCCATCACAGTAGCTGGAATGCTCAGATTGTTGTAACAGAGGAGGCCAAGTAACAGCCTGCCTCTTCCAAGCAGAAAACAAATGGGGCATCCAAGTGGCACATGCTGCTTTCCTGCTTGGGGTGCATGTAAAGTTACAGTGCAGTTATCCCTACTTAGAAAAATAAGTCTTTGTAAACACTCCTGTTGCCAGTGTTCTGTTGTGAATATTCCAGAAGAAAAATATTTACTATTTTGAGGTTGATATTGGCAGCAGCTGTGCTGCATGTAATATTCCAATAATTTTCCAGTTTAATTAAATAAACATACCTGGAAATAACAGCCATCACATGATGGCTGCTCTTATGCAACCCATTTCTCATCCTACCTGGTTACCTTTTGTTACGGGAGGGGTAATTAATTACTGCGAGATAATATTTTTAAAATATTAATATATAGTTTATTAATATTAAATATTCAGAACTTGCATCACCCCGATCACCATTTAATAATAGTAAGAGGCTCTTTGCAACATGATGGAAACTATATACAGGTTATAGAAATAACTATTAAATATATACATTAATTGAACTCGATTTAAACTGGAAGAGAAGGCTTTGCGGTCAGTATACCGCTTGTGGCCAGTACGCCGCTTGCTCACTAGATGGACACAAGGAGCAACTTTCTGCTTAGGGCAGAAGGCAATTAATAATTACAAGAGGCTTTTGGTATTTACTCACAAAAAATATCTGACAGTACCCAAGGCTCATAGCAGGGTTGCTGTTGGTAGCCATCAGAGGCTTTAGAGTTTCCCCAGGCTTCTGGAGAAAGGAGACAGATGATCTCTGACCTGTTCCTGGCTTTCTGGATGATTTGTGTTATTCCAGGGCTGCTGTCTAGGCAGAAGGCTTTCAGATGCAGGCAGGATGTCTTGCAGTGTGCAGTCTGGGCATGGTGTCACGCCGGCTATGCAGGCCAAATGCATGCACGTCTGAGAGCCTCAGCTCAGGATCAATGAGGCAGCAGGCACAGACACACCTTGTAATGGCAAGAAGCCCCTGTGTTCCCTGCTCATCTCCTTTTATCAAATACAACCTGAGACTAATGGGCCTTTGGACACAGGATAGCCAATCAAATGGCAGTTAGCCAAGATTTAGCCATATTGGGTGAAGCCATATTGGGTGAAGCTTTACCCTT
Organism: Semnornis frantzii; assembly: GCA_013399775.1. NCBI lineage: Eukaryota > Metazoa > Chordata > Aves > Piciformes > Ramphastidae > Semnornis > Semnornis frantzii. Next base: position 11,485 of record VWYK01029024.1, on the reverse strand, counting down.
TTTTGGGCAGAACACAGCCTTGCACAAGGCAACCGTGTGCACCTTGTTTACCACAGTTGCTGGGCAGGCCACAGACCCCAGACTTAGTGGCTCCAGGCTCTTTGTCCCTTTTCCCGCAGTTGCTCTCCCCAAAACAGAAGGAGGGAGAGCAGAAAAACATGCCTGGGCAAGCCAGGAGATGTACAAGCCTAATTTGGCCTGCTTAGGCCTACCACAGCACCTTCCTCTTCTGTATTATTTTTTTGTTAATTTCTTATTGTGTACATAGGAAAAGACAATGCTAAAAAAACCCATGAAAAATTATTATCAATAAATAGGTTTGAGTTCCTATGTGCCTTTTGTGGGATTTTTTTCCTTTCTAGTTCACCAAAAAGTGAAACCAAACATACAAAACCACAAAGCCCACAAAACTGCATTATTTCATCTAGAAGCATATGTAGTGATCTATCTTATGGCACATGACGGAGAAAATAACTCATTATTCTCTTTCTTGCTTTCTGCCTCCACATGTTATGCCATCTTGCCCAGACTCATCAAGAGAACCTGAAAAAACCCCAAACCTCCAAACAAACAACAAATAATACAACAATAAGACAAACCACACACAAAAAAACCCCCCCCCCCCCAAAAAAAAAAATTAAAAAAAAAAAAAACCAAACCCTGAACACAAAAACAACCACCAAACAAAAGCATAACAGAGAACTTGACTTGGAGTAAACAATGCAAAAAACTTCAATGACTCTAACAATGCCAAAATTTCTTGTATTTTAGTTTAATTGATTTTCACAGGCTTAAATAAGTAGGATAAGTAAAGACTCACTAAATCAAATATCACATAAATCTTAATTTAAATGTTCAGTGGATTGAGTTCTGTGGAATTGGGCATATATTCGTTTTTATTTAACTTTGGGAGCCATACTAAGAATCAGTGAACTGCTTCTATCTAGACCCTGTTTGCAATGATACTTATCGTCCTATCTTTTGCAATGTCATGTATACATGAGTTTGCCTAGAAACCTTCTCAGTGTAATGGAGGTAAACAACTGTAGTCACTGAGATAGGTACTGGATTCAGTGTTACCACTATTCAGACAGCCTGAGTGTTGCAGAAAAAAATACTTCTACCTGTTTTTTCACTGCTTTCTTGATTTTTTTTTAAAAGCACAAGATGAGGACATACATCCATGTTTCAACTATTCAAAAGAAACCCGAGTTCGTAAAACTAAACTTTACACTGTATTGTCCCATTAATTTTTTTCTGTGTAGCATTGAACTGTAGTTCAGTACTTTCTGAGAAGCTTAGTGATGTGAATTCAAACTATACTGCAGACTGAACAATTGAGGCATGGTAATGGTGATGGAAGGCTCTTCATAGAACCACAGAATTGTTTTGGTTGGAAAAGACCTCTAAGATCAAGTCCAACTGTTAAGCCAACACGATTGTGGCTATTAAACCATGTGCCAAAGTACTATGATGCTGCAACCTAGGACTCTGGGTTATGTTCTAGAGGGAGAAAACCAGGTTATATCTAGAATGTTGAAGTGTTACACCTCAGAAGTATCTATAGAAATCTCTCATCTCCAGATGTGGACTTAACCTATGTACAACCAGTTACTCTGCACTTAAATGGAAGTCAAAACCATGTCTTCTAAAGAATGGAGGCCTCATATAGCACTTTGAAGGTAATGCTACCTGTAGCAAGGGTGGTTAGTAATTTGATCCTAGATCCTTGCTAATGTCCACCTTGGCAAGAAAAGACTGCCAGGCGGTAGCAGTCTTTACAATATTTAGATATTGACTGGTAGGAATATAGAAATAAGCTTTTGACTCTAAAATTGGTAGATAAAGGGGTGACCCAGTTTGGAAGAGTGCTAATCCAGTGTAAGAAACAAGCCAAATCCAAAATCTGAAATATGAAACTTTGAAATTTGGGGGTCAGGATGATAGGACAATGTATGTGTGCCAGAGTGAAATCACCTGTCCTGCTGCCAGTCCCAAGTGGTTTCCAGGTACTGCTCCCATGTCACAGCTATGTAACTCACAGCAAATTTTAGTACTCCAGAACTAAATATTACCAAAATAAGCTGTGGGAATTAGATGCTGCTCTTCTACTTGAAGAAATTCAACTCTGCCCCTGCTTGAAGGGCTTTTTTCTGGTTTTTGTTTTTTTGGGTTTTTGTTTTTTTAATACATGCTTTCCGAACATTGATACTGTGTTGAATTTGTTGGACGACTTAATCTGGATTGTTACCTGGAATCTCTGTAACAGACAATTATCCAGATAAAACAGATACTGAGAAGTTAATAATAAACTCAGAAGTCTGCTGCTTAATGACCTATCTTATTAATTATGTTAACAACACATTGGCATTTACTTTGATTTAAACTCCAGAGAGTTTTGGGTTGTCTTGTCAGTTTCAGTTCACTGATTACTCAGCTTTGTTTCAACTGCGTTCTCTGCCTTTCCAAGCACCCAAAGGAACACACAAGGTCACCTAAGGAGGCTGCCGAGAACCACAGGACAAACACTCTGCATTGGAGGATCTTTGTGCACTCTAAAACTCCAAGCCAGGTGCTCTTTTTCGCCTGGTAGGATATTGTAGTACCACTAGCTGCTGCCTGACATAGAGGAAACAACTTCTTAGAGTAGGAAGGGCTGTTTCTTTTCATCCCTTGAAGTGTAATACAAAGGCCAAATCTCCACCCATTATGAGCACAACATTCCTTTAGATCTAAAGGTATGATTGCACAGGAAGCAAAGGCGAATGCTCTTTCAGCCTCCTTGAAGACATCTGGTGACTACTTGGAAGCATGAAGCTCCTGGTGCTGTGTGGCTTTTTGTTCATTTTTCTTTTGTGTCTGAATGCCTTTGGTGCAGAAGGTACAGTATGTTCTTCTAATGCAATTGTCTCCTTTCTTTTTCTGTTCTTTGCGTAGGTTGATTTTTAAAAAAGACAACATAGCTTGACAACTGGAAAAGAGAGAGTGAATTTGGGAAAGGAATTAAATCGCAGAATGTAATTGCATATCAATACTTCGTTTTGTACAGTTATGTTTCCTCTCTGTTACTACCTGTTTCAGGTAGTATAGAATTATTATTTTTTAATCTTAATCCGTGTTTGGAAACCTGCTCCTCTGAACAAATGCTGTTAGATTTGTCTGGTAGATGAAAATCTACCAATTTAAACCCTCTATATTTTCTGAGTAGTGAGAAAGACATTAATGGAGGAACAAGGGAATATGAAAGAGGTCGGCAGAACTGGAGAAAATGGCAAATTCTTTATAGAATAGTCATAGAAGGTCAAAGTACTTTTGACTTTCAATCAGTCTTGACATGTTTGTTTTTTTTAATCACTCATATTTGAAACAAGTTACTGTGTTACCTCATGGTACCCAGTTACTGTTTTGCGGTATTCCAAAGTGCAGAAGTGCACAGAAGAGTTTAAATCTTTAAAATACAGATTATTCCATCTGTCTATAGACACATCTCAGGAGCTATCATTCTGAGTTTGGAGGGATGGGGGTTAGTAGGATTTTAGACTTGAAAGGTGTGCCTTTTAGAGTTATTTGTTCAGAATTAATGTTTTGTGTTGTAAATCTCAGAGACCCAGCATGATTGTTCCACAGTGCTTATTTTACACAAGATGTAGAGATAAGGAATGAGATGTGAGATAAGGAAAAAAAGCAAGCTGAGTGTCCAAAGGTCAGAAGCAGCAGATTTGCCATGCTTTGTATTTACTAGAAAACTCATCAGAATCAGTTTGTGGGTAAATATGAGTGTGGAGAACATGTTGAAGCTGTCTTTCAAAGCAGTCAAGTCAGCTGTCCAGTTTTCTTATTTACCAAAGTCTGTTCTGAGTGGGAGAGCTCTTTGCCAAAGCTCTGGTGAGTGGGAGTGTCATTGTACAATGTACCTGAAGTCCTTCTGGTGCCTTTGTGTTTTCTATTTTTATTTATTCAGGCTTCCAAGACCCTTTGAGGGGAGCTTAAGGAGCAATGCAAGGAAAGTTAGAGAATACCTAGATGTGTCTTCAGGAGCATAGCAGAAGTCTGTCCAGAAAGTGCAGGAGCTAACAGCACCAAGTAGAACTCAAATGAATACACATGGAATCCTATAATAATGTTCCAACTGGTTAATGTGCTTTTTAGGGGTTTGGTGCTTCACTGGTTGAGAAGGTGGGAAGGAATTGTGCAAAATATGCTGTCTCTTATTCATAAACGCCCTGATGGGAAAGTAGGAAGTGCCTGGGTGTACAAGATGAATGTATTTTTTGTGTAAAATCAGTTACATCTGGATGGAGTGTAGGCAATGATATCTTAAACCTCTTGGCTGCTAGAGCATCCACCATCACTAGCCTTGGTTGTAGAACTATGCCGCAGGGATTTCCATAAAATTGAGTCTATGTAAGATTTTGTTGGTGAGAAACCACCTACCTCTGTCCTTACTGCTTGACTTCTGCTTCAGAGTCAACCTTTCTTCTCCCTTTAACACATGCAGCACACAACATGTCAATCAACAAGTACAATCAACAGCTCACTTATTTAGATCTAGATGGAGGGAATAATAAAATAGCTTTTCTTGTCCAAAGCAATTTATTCCATACTGCTCTGCATATAGACACATCAATACTCTTTTTCCCCCTCTTATCTTTTATATTTTCATTAAGTAATGTAACTATAGAAAGAGTGCAGAGCCTCTCTCTTAGGTTGAGGCAGCTCAGATTTGCTTGTTTGTATTGCCTGCCAGCATGTGACATTTCAGAGGCTTTCAGTCTTCACAACGTATGTGGTGTATCATCTAGTAATGATGGAAAAGAACAAGTTAATCCCTGTTCTATGCTAGTGACAAAGCTGTGCAGAGATGCAAAAAAAATCAGTCATGATGATCCTTTGTTTCACAGATCTCTCTGATCAAGGATTTCAGCAGTAAATAGGGTAATCAAAATGTCTGTGAATTCTAACCCGTTTGGAGTATATGTATAACTATTTGCTTTACCTGATTCCACTAGCAATGTATTCTTCTTTTACCCTCAGGTCGGAAAGTTAAAAAAGTCTGCTGCTCAAAAGTGCCAAAATTCAACAAAAAAGCTCATAAAGGTAATAAGATTTATAATTTTATTACGGTAATTAGGTAATCGTTATAGATAAGTCTCTGGTTTTTCCATCTGCAAGCTCCAGAATCTTTCATGCAGGTAAGTGTTATCTTCATTGTACCACTAACATTATTGTGTTTAGCTTGGGAAGAAGTAAGAGTAGAATATAGTCCATTTAATGCTGACAATGTGAAATGGTCAAGAGACATATGAACTAGTCTGAAAAAAATGAAAGTGTAAAGTGTTTGTATCAGTTCCAGCTATGTAGGTCTTATTCTTAAGAGGAGGGAGAATAGTATCGCAGCATAGTTTCTCACTGATAAGAACAGAGGCTGCAAAAGTGAAGCTTTATCGTAGCCTTGCCCACCATATTCTATCACCATCTACATGTGACCGCATCCATCTCCATGCTTTGAGAAACCAATCAAAGTGTGATTCTGTAAATTCCAAAATACTCAATACTCACAGCCCTACTAGGAACAAGAACTACCAGAGATGGAATTTATTCTAAATATGGGTGTCTGTTGACTGCATTGCAGTACTTGGAAGCTTTTCCTAGCCAAATGCATTGCCTGTCTAGAGCAAATGGAAGGGAAAGGTCACCCTGTAGCCTTTTGAGACTGTTCATTCTAACGGTCAATGCAGAAGACTCCTAGCCTTCAGAGTGTGGACAAAGAATTTTGTTGCTTTTTTTAAAGTAGCCATGTTCTGGATGAGCCTTTGAATGTGTCCAGAGAAGGGCAACGAGGCTGGTGAGAGGCCTCGAGCACAAGCCCTATGAGGAGAGGCTGAGGGAGCTGGGATTGTTTAGCCTGGTGAAGAGGAGGCTCAGGGGAGACCTTATTGCTGTCTACAACTACCTGAAGGGTGGTTGTGGCCAGGAGGAGGTTGCTTTCTTCTCTCAGGCAGCCAGCACCAGAATAAGAGGTCACAGTCTCAAGCTGCACCAGGGGAAGTTTAGGCTCGAGGTGAGGAGAAAGTTCTTCACTGAGAGAGTCATTCCCTACTAGAATGGGCTGCCCAGGGAGATGGTGGAGTCACCGTCCCTGGAGGCATTCAAGGCGGGTTTGGACGTGGCACTTGGTGCCATGGTCTGGTCTCGAGGTCTGTGGTAATGGGTTGGACTTGATGATCTTTGAGGTCTCTTCCAACCTTTGTGTTACTGTGATACAATTGTCTTTTCAAAACAAAATTTTCACCAGCTTTTTTTTTCTCACACAATGGAAGAATTACATCTGATTTTTAAAATTTTAGTTAGAGCTACCTTTGATAGCAAAATGAAGATTTCCTGAAGAATCAGTTTGGGGGTTTTTTTAAGAAGTTATGGGAATTCCTGCCATCTTACCACTGCTTTCACTATATAAATTTGATAGTTCTATCAATCTTGTCTACTTTCATACATCTTTACTATGATGATTTGGTACTGCTAGCCCAAATCCACTCAGTTTGCTTCTTTCTGTATGTCTATAATACTCCTGATCTCAGTGAGACCCCTGTAAGAAAAAACGTCTAGGATAGAATTAGGTGTGCTCTTCAGAATGACATTTTAAATCTAAAGTTTCTGAACTATTTTAAATGGCTAGCTGACAAATTTCAGTAAACTTTAAATGTAGAAAAACTGATCTAAAATTGTCTATTTCTTACTTATTTAACCTCCTGTAATATTCAAATTAGTAATTTTGTGGTGAGAAGTTCCCAGCAAATTCATTACAGCTGATAAAAGTACCTTAAGTGTGTTAATCCCTTTTGGATTTAGGTAACTTGAGTGGAAATCGAATGTTTCTCTGCAGTTTTGCTTCATCTGGTCCTCTTCCTTTGTTTCTATTCTCCAGTGCTGAATGATAGGCTTTGTTTTATAGGCAGAATCCTGCTGGTTCTAGGGCAGTGGACACACCGCAGATTTATGCCTGAGGGTTAGAGCTTTATAGCTGTTTGGGGCTCCTTAATTAATTGGCAAGTGTAATAGCAACTGAAGACTTCAACTGTAAATGATCTACAGCAACAACAGTGGATTCCCAGACTGTCTAGAAGGATTGGAGAATGCAATGCAGAATGCACAGAGGTGCCTTTTATCTATCTTGGCCTGAGAGAGATCAGGGTCTTACCTGGCTGAACCTATAACCTTTCCAAAGTACTGACATTTCAAGTGAGCACAGCTATTATTTTTCAGTCTGTTACCTGACAAAACAGCAAATATTTCAGACTTTTTTTTTTAATGCAACAGGTGTGAAATCTGCAGTTTCCCATGGGTAAGATACAATGATACTGGTCTTGCAGAGTAATGGAAAGCACTGTACTGAGGGAGAAAAAAGTACAAAGGAAGCACTCCATTAAAATCTCTAAGTTTACTACAGCGATCTGCAAAGGGGATCTGAAGTGCCTCCCTCTGTGGCAGACCCAGTAATTGTAGATGATCGATTGTCCCTTGTTAGACTGTTTCCTGGTTCTCGCTCCAACTTCCTAACTGTAACCACCTCCTGTCCTCAGCTGCAGTCAAAAACTGGTTTTAGGTCAGGCATTGCTGTTTGTTTGCTGTAGTGCAGAGCAAAATGCTCTGCTGCACACAACTACTTATCTCTTTTGAATCACAGAATGTTAGGGATTGGAAGGGACCTCAAAAGATCGTCTAGTTCAAGCCCTCTGACACGGCAGAGTCACCTACAGTAGGTCACAGAAAGTGCTTGATCTGAATCCATTGCAGCTCTTACTGCAGGTGTAAATGCCTTCGTGTAAGGCAACAGTTGTCCAAAGCTAACCACAGTGTTTTGTTACAGATGCACTTCTGGTTTGGAATTCCACAGTGTTGGTCTGGGTTTGTTGCTGGTACAGGATTGCAGTGTGATTTATGCTTCTATGTAGCATTCTAGGAGAACACTACTTGCTTTATTCAATTTGCAAGCAGAGCACACTGACTGCCCACTTCTCAACATTACTCCTTGCTGTTCTTCCTGTTAACCTTTTGCCTATCTGCAAAGACACTCAAAGCCTAAGTCAGGGTGGCTTAAGGAGGGAAATAATTTAACTATGCTGGCTATTTTTGAAGTAAACCTACCACTGTCCTAGAATTTTGTTCTTCTGTCAGAAACAATGAGTGCCCTAGAGAGCAAATATTTCAAGCCAGTCAGCCTGTGGCTTTTTTCCAAGAAAAATGGTGAATGTGAGGATGGTAATGGGAAGATATTGTCTGTGTTGATTGTAGGACTCAGTCTCTGGTGAGAGAGAGAGAATACTGCCCTTCTACCTGTGAAGACCTTCATCTGACTGTGGAAACATCCAGCAGTAGAATTCAGACTTTTAAGTTATTGCACACCCACAGTACAGGGGGGAAAATGCTGCTGGGAATGGATGATTTCCAGGAATTTAGTGAAGAGGGGAGAAAAAGTTGTGATCACATTATTATTTATTTTCAGATCACCAATAATCTAAGCCTGCCCCTACGAACATACCTCGGCTGCAGGTATTAGTTTTGTGCTATTCATCACACTCACAATTAAAGATCTCTCTCCATTTTCTCTCCTTTCCATCTTTGTTTTGCAGGTGTGAATTTCAAAATGACTCAAATGGCAATAAGGAAACACTGCAAACCCTGTCCTCAACCAGCCTCTTTGGTGGTTCCTGGACCCCTTCCACAGTTAAAATGAGCGGACTGTGAGCAGGATGAACAGCATCTGCCTTCCAGTGCTTTACGTCATTGAGTGCCTTCCTTTCACGGATACGACATGAGTCTATATTACTTTTTTTGTTTTGGAAAGGTTTAAGTCAGTACTGCTTATTCATTCATTCAGACTCCATTATCTTACTAATATTAGCCTGGCAGCTGCAGACTCAGGCAAACCTGTCTGGCTTCCATCGCACATTGTGTCACTTGTGTATTCCTCTGCACTAAACAGTGTTTTAGCTTCTCAAATAAGAGAAAGAGGAGAGCTGGCTGAATCACCTTATTTTGCATTTTTGGATTACCTAAAAACTGAGCAAGGGCTGATGTTATTGTTTGTAGTTATCAGTATATATGCATATTTAACCTTCTCTGAATGATTTTATTGACAAAAGGGTTTTGTTTGTAGCAAGGTACATGATGTTTTTTCCCACTGCCTTTGCTCTCAGTGGTTGAAATTCAGTTGGAAGTTAATTTCTAGCAAGTGAGAAAGAGCTAATCATTTAGAAAGGGCTAAAAAACTGAATAAGCTTTTTTTTTTTTTTTTAAAGAGTGGTAAAAGACCAGATGCAAGTAGAGTGGTAAGCTTTTCAATATCTCCTCTAGGAGTTTAAATCCAGCCTTTAAAGCAAAGGGACCTGCTCTTTAACATTCTAGAAAAATGTCATCAGATGATTATTAAACAGCATATTGAAAGGTGGTAAAGCTAATCAGATTAAATGTCTTCCTTCTGAAGCCAGAAGGCTATTCTTTTAAGATACCAGTGTTGTGTAATCATCATAATAAATGAAAGTTTCTAAGGTTTGAAATAAATGCCAAGAATAATACCAAAGGGCTGAAAAGCAGAGAAATTGAAGCACCCTCTGGATATCACTAGCAGCAAGTGTAGTCTTCACTCATGTATCTTCTGTCCTTTCCTAGCTGTCCCCTGCATATGTTGTTGTTTCTGTGCCCAAGGTGAGTCCTTAAACCAGAATTGCTTGGATATTCATAAGTTTGATATTCCTTCTAGCGATATTCCTTTTCTGCTGTTGGGCAAATTGCAGATTGCAAATGGTAATTTTTCCCTCAGTACTCATCGTACTGCTGTTTCTCTTAACATAATTTTCCGTATGATAGAAATTATCTCAGTGCCCTTCACAATTTGAGGGAGTTGAATGGGGACAGTCAGAGGCCTGTTGTAAGCCACAGAGGCAAATACAATTCCCAGGGGTCAAGTTTATGGGCACTTGCATATGGCCATACTCTGTTATTTACAATGTTTCTGTTGTACTGAGCAATTGGACCTATTTCTGGGTCTTCTGTGTGCTTGTTATTGCTTTATTTCCTTCTTGGTTTTGAGATTAGATAGATCTGACTTTCAACATCCTATTTTTGAAGAACTGACCATGCATAGCATTTTTATCTCAAGGATAAAAGAGCTGACAGTTCTCACAAGATCTGAGTCAGGAGGTTTGTAGAGGGCCTGTGTTTGGTTGTTCTTCTGTTGATCACTGGGCAAACATCTTTTATTTCTGTTTAGTCTTTTTGTGCACACAGAAGGAATCTGTTGAATACAAATGACAAGCAAAAAGCATTTTTTATATTAAATGTGTTTGCAGCAGTGTTTTACTGCATAAAATATGGCCGTATGTGTTTACAGCTCTGTATAAAGCATCACTAGCAGGTATGAAGACTCTGTTCTCTAACATGAGCTGAAGCCCAGTTCTTTTATGTCTGAAAAATGCTGTATGATTTTTCTCTTTGCCCTGCACCCTCCAGTCAGTGTGCTCCATGCTCTCTGATTCTCCTCCAGACAAAATAGTCTCTCTGACTGCAAAAATCCCCAAAGACCATTAGAACAATTGGATAAATGGTCTGGGTTTCTAGAGGGGTGCGAGGACACCATCTAATGCACTTGAGTACATTGCATGCACTTAGGTTGAGACCAGTCTGGAAAACTGAGGCTCAGGGCTGTTCAAGTTAAAAATGTTACTTGTGTGAGGTGCAGATCTTGAGTGATCAAAATAAATCAGGAATTCTCAGATTATTTCAGCATGGATTGTAACTGCTGCTCAAACATTTTTTTGCCTCCTCTGAAGATATCAGGATATCATGTGTTAGCCTCTGAAGGTGATTCCTCAGCAGAGTTTGACCGTTATGCTCTTAATGTACCTGTCTGTTTCCCTCATGTTGTAGAATTGAGCTGCTCCACAATTATGTTTTCACTTATGGGCATCCGTTCTTCCTTTTGTTTTTCTTTAATTTCTGTGTATATTCATATGGCATTGCCTGAGGAGAAAAGTATTTGCTCATTGGCTTCTCAAGGCACACTACCTGTATGCTTATATAAAGTAGTAAATTCAGCTTGTCTAAGCTGACAAATGCATTTGTCTGTATCTTGTGTTTTGGCGTGCATTCGGCTGTCAAGCATGAAAATTGCACAACCTTAGAGTTCCAATAAAGATGTTTCTGAAGTATCTCTATGCCTGCTAGAACAAATTTTGGATCCTGGTCTGACCTTGTCAACTAAGCAAGCCAGGTGGTCCCTCACTTTGTTTAGAGCTTAATTCCACCAGCTAACACCAAATCTGTGTGGCTTATTGTGACTGTGAATTACCCAAAGCACAGATCCCTGCTGGGTCAGAGGCATGTTTTGGGAAGTCTTCATTCAAAATGCCTAGTAGAAGAAATAAAATTGTGTTCTTTACACACAACATGATCTTAAAAGGGATTATGGGGGCTTTTGCTCTTGGCC